>JASCZW010005919.1:0-73206 GCA_034211315.2 Aedes japonicus | reverse complement strand
TTGTTACGCGTCGATAGGTTGCTAAGGGTAACGTTTCATCGAGATTAATTTTGCTTTGCGTTGAAGAATTTATCAAGTAAGTAGCTGTTTACAGTATGCAAGTGTGTTCTTATCGCGGTAATAATTCTGAGAAGTGACAACGGATACAGCTGGTTTTATCGACGGGACAGAGTTCAGCTTGAGTTCATATCAACTCCTTCACATGCAAGTCCCACAAACTCCGAATTTAATTCATCCGGCAGATGCACCCATTCAAACCACATACAGCAGGATGGTTCGCACGGTCGAACCGGTTTTTGACGTTTACATCCACTGGAATCTGAACTTATTCCGCTGCCGTATAAAAAGCTGACGGTTCTTAAGAAACTTATGCCCTTCGTTGGGAATAAGATGTATTATGAGGCTGAAGAGCCTGGTTGTTCCGAAGCGTGGTTGGAAGGCGAAGTCTGTGATCGAAGATGCAAATTTCGATGATGATCTGGATTATAATAATGAAATCTCCCAATATAGCAGCTATAGAGAACAGGAATTCGTTTGCTATGAATTGAAAAGAAATATACTACGCTTTTGATTGTTTAATACATTAAAAATCTTTTAATTATTGAGTACATATGAAAAGTACTTTCCTGTATGGTATCATTTTTTTACGAGCTTACCTGAGTTTTAAAAGTAGTATTTTATGTTTTTTCATGCAATTTTATTTAAATAAAATTAGGATTCAATACGAAAATACACGCAGCACATTATATAATTCCAAAAGTTTTGTCTGTTAAGTTGAAACCGTAATCATCGACTAGCGACATTCGATTTTATTTCCGATCTGTACGTTAAACATAACGTCTCTGCTATTCAGCGCACTACTAGTGACGTTATGTTAAACGCACCGAACAGGAGTTAAATCCTCGATGGTCATCAGAGACCAGACATCCGGGCTCGAACATTTTTTTCTCCAATTTACTGTGTAAATTTTTGAAAGTAAACCGTTGGAAAAACAACGCCGTCAAGTCTAGGTTTGACCAAACTAAAATTGACAGACTATCAAATCTCGAGCCTGACAAATGGCATCATCAACATACGATTCACCAAAACTAACGGAAACGAGCTGTAATTTTAAAATTGCCGTTGAATTAACACACGAAGAGCACTTCAGCTTGGATATCTGTTCTCTGTGTCTAAGCCATAATTGACCCAGCCCTCAGATCTCCTCATTCGATTTTGCAGCTTTGATTCCATCGCGTTGTCTATTTCCATGTCTGTAAAAACATGATTAAGAATCCGCAATTCAAATCGTACAGTACGAAACAATGTTCATTCGATAGAATCACGTACCTCTGATTTTCCTAGTAGTACCTAGATTTATCTAATCAGTAAAATTAACTGTTTTGGTATGGTAACACTGGTTCATAATTCCTCATCACTTGATAGAGGTGATTGAAGAGCGTAACCGCCCAAACACAATCATAACGGAAACGGAACGGAAAACGACAATTTTGACAGTTGCTGCAAATGACTTCGATATGTCCAATTAGAATCAGCTTGGATCTAGCCTGTTTTCTTTCCGACAAGCACGCATACTCAGATCAGGCTTTGCCGTTTTCCGTTGCCATTATCATTGTGTTTGGGCCATAAGCGTAATAACATGCCAGAATGTCATAATTTAACGGCGTGTTTCCAGTGCTGGCAGTTTAACAGGCGAAAAACCTAAGGAGTTAAAACACTCTGAAAATAAACAGGGCGTATTCTGGGTTTTATCAATTTTTAACTCAATGAAACATATTTCTGCATATATTGTGTGAAAAGGTTAAGCACTGCATTATTATACGAGATGTGGACAAAATAAATGGTTCATTGGAGCTTTCTATAGAAAAAAAGGATTTGAGTTTCGTTTTCCAACCTTTGCCTACAGTTTTCTCGGTTTCGTGATTTTGGAATACCGTCCTATTCAAATGTTAGTCTAGATATCCGAAAGTCTTCTTAAAAACCCGGGCCATGGACAAGCCTATATCAATAGCAGTGTTTGACAGTACACAGGATGTCCTGGGCCCGCTGTCAGCTGTCAAATAGCATTCTAATCATTTGTTTTGGTTGTTTGTTTTGATGTAAAACACCACAGAAAGCGATCTTTCTGCTTTGTACGACGTGCACAACGAAAACAAGCAACAACAGTCAAAACGTAAACGAGCTACAAAAAACACAACTTACAATGTTGACATTATTTTGACAGCTGAGCTTGCTGAGATGTTGTCTACGTGAAAAAGTGGTCCTTGTCATAGGCCTGCAAAAACCTCCTTATAAAAACGTCGAGCTTAGTATTGTTATCATTGTTACATCCTTATCCTGAATATTTGGTTCTTTAACCACGGCAGGTACGATCATCAGACCCAATGCTCTTATCTTTGTTCCCTCCTGATCCCTAACAAAGGGTGTTTTCAAAGCTGAACTGGTGTTACTTATTAAGTGAAATACGTGCTTTAAGTGAACATGAAGAAAAATACTCCTGATCGTTGACTGCGACATTTGGCACATGGCCCATGGCGACATGGCCAGTTCTTTGGCCATCGTTCGGCCAGACTTACCAGGATTCCACCGAATTCGATCTCTCACTGGTTTGATGGCTTCCGGACACCTGATTTCCATGAACTGGTTGTTCCATGATTCCATGGCATCCATGATTAACACGTGTCTCAAACGAATGATAATTCAAAACAAACTTGCATTTGACGTTTGAATATACTCTAAAATAAAAATGTTCAAACATGTCTGTGATTAACCCATCCAAAGTTACTCACACGCTATTTCTAAACAACCCAAATTTGAGTACGATGGATTCAAATTCGTCGGAAGTATGGCTACCCAAAAGTGAGTAAAGGTAGTTCGTAGTGATAAGATGACAAACAGTCAACATCGGCTTGAATCCGATCGATGTTTACTAATTGTTAACCATCTTTACTCACTTTTGGGTAGCCATACTTCCGACGAATTTGAGTCCATCGTACTCAAATTTGGGTTGTTTAGAAATTGCCTGCATGTTCAGAATCCCGGACAGGAATTAACACTCACCTTATTTGATTTGATCCCATGTACTTATTTTCGGTCTATTGAGCTTCAGCTGGTTTTCAATTTTTCTGATAATTAATCTGATGTATATTATATCTCGAATAACTGTCTCTATTAATATTATACATTAAATACTCTAGACACTGTATATAGACCGGACAACAAATGCATTATCAAAAAATGCAGCCAAACGGACTGTCAACTTTTGATTCACTTTAAAGGAGCAAGTATTGTGATCAAGTAATGTTTTGACAAAAGCCAATTATGAACAAATAAGAGATTTTCTACTTCCATATTCAGTAAATGTAAGTATTATCGCCGTTTGGATTACTTTATTGCCGTTTGGATTAAACTGCCGAGCATTGAACCACCATTTCGACGTGTATTTCACAGCACTATCAATTATCGTTTTTACAAATGATACATTAAGTCCCGAAATTGTAGTACAAACCATTTAAGCTGTTGTTGAGGCTATGGCTACATTATTTGAGGCTATTACGAGTACCAGAAAATGACCAGTGGAAAGACTTGAAGTTTATACCGGTAAACCTCTTGCAGCCTGCTGGCTCTCTGCATCGGATGATACTTTAACGCAATCTACGATGAACTGCATCAGGACCCGACTTACAAATGCGACGTGTTCTAGCCATAGCGCATGAAAAGCTTGATCAAAACTAGTGAAGAACATCAATCAAACAAAATTCAAACAACAGAATCTATGTAAAATTTGGATATGCTATGAGCTTGATATTGAGGTAATTTGTTTTTGAGCTATTACTCACTGCATTCGAGCACTTCAAGCTTGGAGCTTTCAGCCGAAGTTGATGAACGTATTTCCTCTCTATAGCTCTATAGGACCATCAGTCTGGTCCAGGTGTTCATTGTCCACTGTCGCAGTTCCCAAAAAAGATCTTCCATTGCAATCATCGCCAGTTTCCTCTAAGAACTCGTACTCCAGATATTCCGCCACACTGCCATTGCCCTCCGAGGTAATCAAATCTTGCGTTTCGTTGTTACCAATATCTTCCTTTTGTTTTGGTACATGCTAGTTTTCTCCAAACCCACTCAGATTCCAGCTAGTTAAAATCTTCGAAGCTACTTCTCTTTCTCTTTCTGGTACTCAACTGCGTGACATTGTTATAAAACGGAACAGACTTTTCGAGTCTTTCCGTTCATATCGAAGTAGAGATCACTAGCAAGAAAATGTAACTGGATATTTTTGTTATAATTAGTAATGGAGAAAACAAATTCTAGTATTTTGTATTTACACTGCCCAGCCTATGGCTTCCTAGAATCTGCCGAAAGTCCGCAGAATGCAAGCCATTTCGGCCTTGTATTATCTTTCTTTGTAAACCGGAAGAAACTCACAGAGTTCACTTCATATCTCAGTTATTGCCACAATTTCACTCCGAAAAATTAATTTCTTACACGGCACTTTTCACTATGCTTTTTAATATATTATCGATTATCTTATCGATATCTTCAAACGGAACCAAAACAACATCAAAACCGATTTTTTTAGCCTATTGCACTGTTTACTTCAAGTTTGTATAGATACAAGTGGTGCGTACAAGTTTGTATAGATACAAGATCAATAGTTCAAATTTACGACATTTTTCAGGGTTAGCAGACTGTATGATTTTGCATTGTCCGGTTTATATACAGTGTCTATATTAAATACGTGGATCGTAAGGCTACCGAGCGGTTCCATATCATTTCAGCAACGAGTAATTTTCATATTTTTTTATTTGCATGAAACCTTGCATACAAGTTTTTGGGGAAGAAAAACTTGCATACTTGGTTCGCCATTTTGAATCTAGCCTTACTTATGAGAAGGGCCTATGAAAAATGCACATGATATCTTCAAAAAATTGTATCTCGGAAACCGTTTGTTCGATTGGCTTGGTGTCTCCGGCGAAGTTTTAGACAATTGTTGGTGCTATATGGAAAAAATATGCACGGTAAAAAAAAACTTTGGTTGCTGTGTTCTAAACTAAAGTATAAATTTTTCCTTAAAAGTTACATGTCAATAATTTTTTAATTATTCTTATGTTATAGCTGATTGAAAATTCTATCTAGTGCACAGTAGGTTGTTCTGGAGAAAAATAGGTTACAATGAAAAAAATTTTTTTTTTAAAAACTACAATTTTCAAAAAAGCTATTAAAAAAAGTCAAAAAAGTTTGTCACCCTAATTTTATGAAAGTACATCAAATTTGCAAGCAAAAAGTACCAAGGTAACATTTTTCTAAGATGCACCGTTTAGAAGATATTACTGATTTAATATTGATTTTTTTGATAACTTATTAAGTTTTGGCCCTTTTCGAATGTACTCCGTGTTTTTTTCAGTTTCAAAAGTATTTTTTTCGGAAAGATTGGACAATTTTGAGTTAAAATGACACTGACAGCTTAAAGATTCGAGTGAAATTCTCTGCCTTAAAAGTATTTTGAAAAACAAGTTACAAAATCCCACTATCAGGAACAATGATTTCTTCCAGTTATTTTTGGTGTATTGTGTTGAAAATGTGCATTCAACTCTTGCATATCGCCTAACAGTTTAATCCATTTAAACTGGATGTGTTTATACTGTGCATATTTTCTTTCTATTGCCGAACATCGCCACAGACATCAAACCGATGAGACAACTCTATTTCGAGATACACCTTTTTGAGAACTGCAAATGAAAGCTCCTCAATTAGCAAAATTCAAAAGAGCGAATTAAGCTTATTTTTCAGGGATGGTGATTGTGCGCAATAAAAAATAACATTATATGTTGGATATCATCAGTTTATTTGTATTCCTGTATTTTTATAAAATTATTGTTTACACAACTTTCTTAACAATATCGAATATTTTGGCATCATTGTCAGAACAGTTTGAATAAAGCTTTGCCTTTATTGTATTTTCTGATAGAGGAACAAATGAGTGTAATTTTTGAGTTCCTTGAATTGTTTTTGCATTATTATATTGATTATTTAGCTGCAAAGACATATTTTCGTATTCTTCTGTAGTAGAATAACAAAATGACAACTTTGTAAGTTCTTCTTCTTTTCGTTTGTTTGCCCAATTAAACAACTCTCTAGCAGTCTTTATCGGGTGTTCGCGTTCTTTGGCTAAACTTGCTCTGGTAGCCATGCGTTTTATCGTACCTCCAATAGCATCGCATGGACCTTTTCCGTGCGATGTTGCGAAGAAATGCCATTCAGCGTCAATACCATACTTTGACTTAAATTTACAAAGGCTAGAAAAGTTTTTTCGGTTTTTATACTGTGAAGCAGCACCATCTGACATAAAATAATTTTTTTTTTTGTTCTTATTTTGATCAATTTGTAAAAAAATTATCATTTTATCAATAAACAAATTAACAGCGACTTATCATGTCTTAGTTCTTCAGAAATTATAATGAAACTAAAATGTTTAATTTGCATATTTTCAGTATAATATATTACGAAAGGATGGATTGTGGCCTGTTGCACGTTCCAATGGTGTGATTGAACTTCATCCTGCAAAATGAAGCTGTAATTTTCAGAAAAGTCACAAATAGCTAAAAATTCACCATCTTGCAAGTTTTGTTTTGTAGTTTTCAAAAAATTGGATTGTTCGGTTTTTACAAAATCATGCGGAATCAAACTTTCTAATTTTGAGCTGAAAAATGAAACAAACTCATCGGTTTGCTTTACAATAGTTTCTAAATCACATCTGTCAGTGGTAACCCATTGTTCGAATGAAAGCTTTTTAACAAAGTGTTCTTCCAGTTGTTTCAATAAATTGTCTTCTAAAACTGAGGTATCTGGGCAATTTTTACATCTTCGTAGATGGCAATGAGTTGTCTTATTTTCGCAAAGTAATCTATTCGTTAATGTTTTTAGATCATTCAAGACATTGTATTTTTTAAGCTATGTAAATAGAATTAAATTGACATTTTCATGCGTAGTGCAAACGCAAACATTATGTGTTCCTGTGATAGTCAATAGTTTACATTGCCTTGGCCGAAGGCTTGCAAATGATGAAAACCCTATTTTTACATTGACGTACATTTCATTAAAGCGATTGAAAGCTTCTCTCAATGTCATCATTAACAATCTTTTCTGAACAGCTAATCTCTTATTTCCTGTCTTTACGCTAACAAAATCTCTTTGGCCTGGCATTGCACGGCTTATATCATCGTCCTCAAAAAACTTCAAAACCAGTTCTTTTGTTTCATTACTCAAAGCTTTTCCAGAGCTTGAACCTTGAGATGAATCAAACACATTATCTCTTTCCTTTCTTGCATCTGATGCCATATTTCTACTGGTTTTAAATTCGTCTACAATTTTTTGCACTCACCATGATTTTGGTAACAATGATAAAATTGATTGTTTTTCTTGCCTTGTGGCTGAATTTAAAAATTTAATTTTCATATTTTCTATGACTTCATCAAACTTTTTCTGTTTTAGCGTCTAATTTTCTAAATTTCTTCGTACACCTTCGACGATTTCAGCGCACTTTTTTTCAGGACAGTGAACATTTTTAACCTTACCTAAATCTGTAGGCGAAACACGAATAGCTGCTATTCCTCGGTTGAATATTTCGACGTCTACAGGCATCGTGAAGTTTTCATTTGATTGAATTGTGCTTAGCGTTGACGCTGATGGTATCGTGACCAAACTTTCATAGCTTTGCGAATCAGGTACATCAGGTATGGTCTGAACAGTTGGCATCCTTGAGCCGCCGGCTACGCTTTGTTCTTGGTTTTGGGTGAGGTGAGCTCTTGAATCAATATGTTGACGGCAAGACGAACAAATACGAAAATCCTTGGTGTTGAGTGTGGATACCTTGGAAAATCCAATTGATTTTAGTTTTTGGATGATACCATCCGTGAGATATCGCAGTTCTTTCGAACACTGAATGTCTTTGAATGGGCGAATACATCTTATTCTACTCATTTTTTAATCTGTAACATAGAAAATATTTTCCAATTGTTAGTTTTGTACGAAAATATCACACAACATATAATTAAAATGTGTATTTAAAACTTACCTTTGCACCAAAACGTGTTACACTTTCCTTTACAATTATTATGTTATCAAACAACACTGGATCTCGTTAAAAAAACACAGGATTATGAGCTGAAATTACTATAATCACTATGCTACTAGCAACCTTTCTGCATTTACTGTTTGGTAGATACTGACTGGATTAATTCAGAACCGAGTCAGACATTATTATACAGCTCACGGGTAGAAATCATAGAATACTGGGTAAAGACTGTTGGAAGATAGGTAGAGTTGAACGCTCAGGTATCGTCGAACCTTCAGGTACGAGTTTGGAGAGTTGGAGCGAGGTAGATTTGCTGGCATAGGTATATTGTTATTGAAGAAGATTGTAAATTGTATATACCTGGAATGAATAAAGAGTGCGGCGGTTGTTGATTGAGGTATCAGTCGGCAGCCGTCTAGTTTGATGGAAGGTGACTAAGACTGCGTTCTTTTTATTTATTATTAAGAAACGGTCATCGACGGAGCTAGCCTCGTTATGGCCAGCGGGGCCATGGTGGACTAGTTCCAACAAAGACCATGTTTACAATCACCAACTGTACGTAGTACAGCTAACTGGTATCTAATTACCTGTATCTAATACTTGTTAGCACGTTTTCAGCACAACGCACCAAAAATCACTTGAAGAAATCATTGTTCCTGATAGTGGGATTTTGTAACTTGTTTTTCAAAATACTTTTAAGGCAGAGAATTTCACTCGAATCTTTAAGCTGTCAGTGTCATTTTAACTCAAAATTGTCCAATCTTTCCGAAAAAAATACTTTTGAAACTGAAAAAACACGGAGTACATCCGAAAAGGGCCAAAACTTATTAAGTTATCAAAAAAATCAATATTAAATCAGTAATATCTTCTAAACAGTGCATCTTAAAAAAATGTTACCGCAGTACTTTTTGCTTGCAAATTTGATGTTCTTTCATAAAATTAGGGTGACAAACTTTTTTGACTTTTTTTAATAGCTTTTTTGAAAATTGTAATTTAAAAAAAAAATTTTTTTTTTTCATTGTAACCTATTTTTTTCCAGAACAACCTACTGTGCACTAGATAGCATTTTTAATCAGCTATAACATTAAGATACTTAAAAAAATATTGACATGTAACTTTTAAGGGAAAATCTATATTTTAGTTCAAAACACAAAAACCAAAGTTTTTTTTTTACCGTGCATATTTTTTCCATATAGCACCAACAATTGTCTAAAACATCGCCGAAGACACCAAACCAATCGAACAAACCGTTTCCGAGATACAATTTTTTTGAAGATAAGGCTAGATTCAAAATGGCGAACCAAGTATGCAAAACGGCGTTTTTCTTCCTCAAAAACTTGTATGCAAGGTTTCATGCAAATCAAAAAATACAAAAAATAAAAACTGGAAAAATTTCTCACTTGTTCGTGGAATCGCTCTACCAATCTTTAAAGCGCATTCGTATTTTAATACCATATTTGAAACAAAGTCAAAGATAATTGATAGATAGAACATATGGATACAGCTGAACCTCGATGAACTACAGTTGTTTCCACGAACTGAATTCTAACAACAACGCCGAGCAACAATCTTCGGTCTCGTTTTTCAACAAAGAAACAATCGTTCAATTCCTAAACATATAAAGATAGTGGAAACAGGAATATACCAGAATGGAACTGTGTCGACTCGTTACTGCAACCAAATACTGATGGCGCCTTCATTATTTGCATCTGTTTCAACCGGTGGCTACTACAATCCCCAACCAAACGGGAACAACACTTGTTAGTTTAAATCACTCACTAACTAGAATGTAAGAAAAAAC
The DNA here is from genome assembly GCA_034211315.2 of Aedes japonicus. Lineage (NCBI taxonomy): Eukaryota > Metazoa > Arthropoda > Insecta > Diptera > Culicidae > Aedes > Aedes japonicus. The sequence continues at coordinate 63,331 of JASCZW010005919.1, read as the reverse complement.
AACAGAAATGCAGAATTTTCCCCTCATCTCCCCCTAACCGACAATTTCCTTGACCAATGGAATAAATTCCGACTAAATGACATCGCCACCACGTTGGTCAGTCACACTGCACCTCGAGCACTGCGACAAGTTGCTAAGCGCTTCAACCCCATCGCCTACTAGGAGCACAGAAGAAAAAAAATAATAATCAAACAAACAAACAAAAAACTGTTTAAACGAGAAAGCAATTTGATACACACCAAAGTGCACTCCACCAGCAATCAAACTCTGGCTGCCGTGGGTGAGCCGAGCATGGAATACTACCTAATACAAGGAAAAAAATCATATTTATGGTAAAATTGAATACTTCCCACCGATCACCCGTACAAACCCGGAACATTGAGTCGCGGAATCCGAATCGTGTCGTCGTCGTCGTTTGTCGTCTGCAGTAGGATCCGGCAAGTAAATAGTGCAAGTAAAAGTGCTCTATTTATTCAGAACGAAGAAACACAAGTACGACATACACTACCCCGAAGAATAAACAGAACAACGGAAAGAAGACGAGTTACTTGTGCCATCGAGCACTTACTGTCATTAAGGGCATGCTCAGCCACGAGAGAACGGGAAACAATGTTGCAGAAAGGAATCGTTCCTTCAAGTGGTTTGTTGACGCTTGTTTTTTTCTTTCTTTCTGTATTTTGCTCGAGTTTCCCGGAATCGAAAGAAGAAAGTGCAGCATCTTAATGGTACCAGCTTTTCAGACAGTAACAAGCACGGGAAGCTTAAGTAAATGCATCTTCATTTTGTTTAGATATGGGGAGTGCTTTTTCCTCCCAGTGTAGCAACTTAAACCGTTTACTGTGAAATGATGCACTTAGCTCGTCTTTCTAGGACACGACGATGATGGGGATGTTTAGCACTTGGGAAGAAGAAGGGTCTTCAATCAATGTCGGATATATCCGGAGTCTCCGGAATCAGTACAGCGTTGCAAATTACTTAAGTCATTACTGGATCCGATATTCAATCGATCAGGGATGAAATTTTCTTTTTTTTTTCATTTGGAAGATAAATTGTTTTGCTGCGATAAAATGTTTTGCGGAGGCGAAAAGTGTGCGGAACAGCTCATGGATACAATTCGCATGATGTAACGCGATTAGAGTGGCGATTTTCTCTTATTGTTTTAAAACTGCAGCTCCCCTAATGATCAAACCGCGTGAATGCGGACACTATGATAGGGCAACAATGCTGGTTAAATATTTGAACGGATGTGCATGATATGCATGTTTACCAACAGGTTGCGGAACTGAACATAGTGGATTAGTCCGGGAGAAAAAAGAAGGTGTTCAAATTTGTCTGGAAATAGAGACCGATGGCAGTTTGTTACGAAACTCCTATAGAGAATTAAAGGGTGTCCACGATGAAACACTATGAAATTGCTCTTACTTTTTAACCGTTGGGTAGAATTTAATGAAAATTTGGGTGGATTTAGTTTATAGTGCATTATTTACATCCTGCAAGTTATAAAGTCCTGTGATCAAAACTCGCGGAAATGGAGTCGAAAGAACAGCTCGTGCGTGATAAAATCTTGCGCATTCATCACGAGAACAAGGATCTCTCGCATCGTTCCATCGCTAAAACGTTGGGAATCGCGAATTCCACGGTGTCACGAGTGATTAAGCGGTTCGAGGAACGGTTGACCACCGATCGGAAGCCCAGGAGTGAAGGGAAAAGTATTCCGTACAACACCAAAAATCACAACCACGTAGTTGGGGCCTTCAACCGAAATCCGAACGCCTCCGTTCGGGATGTGGCTAAGAAGCTGCACCTAAGCCGAAGTTTTGTCCAGAAGGCCAAAACTAAGGCTGGGCTTCGAACGTTCAAGGTACAAAAGGCCCCTAATCACGAGAGAAGCAGAACAAGTCCGCCAAAACCCGTGCCAGGAAGTTGTACCTCAACATGCTGACGAAAGTTGAATGCTGCATCATGGACGACGAAACATATGTGAAGGCCGACTTCAAACAGATCCCCGGCAACCTGTTTTTCACGACCAAGGATAAGTTCAGCGTGCCGGAGCATGTCCGCACTCAGAAGATGTCCAAATTTGCGAAGAAATTCCTGGTTTGGCAAGCCATCTGCACGTGCGGGAAGCGGAGTGCACCTTTCGTGATCCAGGACACGATGAACGGACAGGTGTACATAAAAGAGTGCCTCCAGAAGCAGCTGCTTCCTCTCCTGAAGGCCCACAACGTCCCAACAATCTTCTGGCCGGATTTGGCCTCATGCCACTACTCCAAGGACGTGCTGAAGTGGTATGCGGACAATAAGGTCAATTTCGTGCCGAAAATGTTCAACCCTCCCAACACTCCGGAGCTCCGCCCCATCGAGAAGTACTGGGCGATTATGAAGCAGCACCTTCTTAAACGACCTAAGGTAGTGAAGACAGTCGAGGAACTGAAGAAAGTATGGGTTTACATGCAAAAAACGGTTGATTCACAGGTTGTGCAGAATCTTATGGCCGGGGTTAAGGCCAAGGTGCGGGCATTTGTGCATGGACTGTAAATAAAATACGAGTAAAATGGTAAAATGAAGTTTAATAGTTATTTCTCAATCCCTGATGGCAATCGGATGAAAAATCGAATTTTGCGAATCAATTTTGTGTGTGGCAATTTCATCGTGGACACCCTTTAGTAGATTTAACCCATTTTGGGCAGTCTAACCAGCTTTCACTCTTTAATTAATATTTTCTAAGCCCTTTAGCATCACCTGTGAATTGAATTCCAAATCAACTGGCCTTTATATTGTAGCCCTTGATCATCATAAGAATTTCTTTCAAAAGACCATTTTTCATTTTTCTAGCTCATCAAGTTCAGAAAAATATTTGATCGTGGCTTATCAGATTAAGATACTGAAGTTCAAAACAGTAGCCTTAGGTAGTTGTATGTTGGGATCTGGCCATTTTAATGCAGCCCTTGAGCATTTAAAGATCTTTTCCGAAGATTTGACCATTGTAGCTCATCAGATGCTAGAAATACAGAAGTTCAAAAAGTGGTTTGCTTGATGATGGTTGAATTTAAAATCAATCTAATAATTATCAGACAGTCCCTGATCGTCTTAAGAACTTTCCCGGAGCTTATCAGATGCTTGAGATACAGAAGAAGTTGGCATTCCTTCAATTGGGTGCCCTGATGTTCCCACCCATATGCCGACTATATGAAGAATATGTAATATGGCTATCCGTACAGTAGGCGGAGCTGAGCTGCAAGCCACTCGGTGGGTCATAGGTTGCGGACCATAAACGGCCTCCAGATATGGAGGTTAGATGCGAATTAAATAAGCATTCCCGAATAGCCAGCGGAGGCTGCCCAGAATGTGGAGGGGCTTTGTAATTGCTGGACTCTGTTGAGTTTCTTCCAAAATCCCACAAATATCCGATAGCAGCCCTGTCAAAGCGAGTCACCCCGCTATAAGAGCACAAGTTCCAGACGTTCACCAACCTGAGCGTCTGTTCGCCATGCCAGGGGCGGCTCAGAACGGCGTCTGTTCTACATGTTAGGGGCGGCCGATCATCATCCTCGTGCCAGCGTAGGACTTTGAACAGAGCTGTGCACGATGGCCCTCCGGCGAGACAGCGGGTTGGTGCAGGCCCTACAAGTAATGGAAGGACACGATGTAAATACGAATGTAATATGCCATATTCCGAATATTTACGATAATATAATATATTCATGTCAAAAATATATCAGACGATCACTGGACTCTTTTTGAAAAAAAAAAAAGAATTACGCATATTTTAACATCATCTAGTGATTTGAAATTGGTTCACTGTTGTAGAACCCATTGGGCCGAAGTACGCCTTGCAGCTGACACCTTACAATACATTTAGCATTAGCATTGACGTTTGCACACCTCGTGGATGGAGCTACGATGAGGAATAATTCGTTGAAGACATTGCATGCCACCATGAAACGAACCCAGTTACTGATACGTTTCTTCACGCAAAAATCTCCACGAAGACACTCCTCGATAGCTGGCTACGTCCATGCAACCGTTGGTGATAGGGAGGATTTGTTATCTACCTTAAAAAGACACGGGAAGCCCACGTAGACTTCAGTAGATATCAAAGGAAAACGGAAATGAATAGTCGGAGAGAATAGATTAACAGAATGCCCTGTTTGGTGTACAGAACAGAAATTTAATCAAAAATGGTCGTTGGGAGCATCTTGTCTAAGAAGGTTAATTGATGCTCCATTTCTCTTCAAAACGGTTGGAACTTTAGCATTAACTATAGTCCTAGCTCCTTATAGCTTATGGTTATAGCGCCATTACTCGCTCTCTGAAAAGAAAAGAATGTCTGAAAATATAAGAACGGATAGTGAAAGAGAACTAGTCAGAATGAAGCCAAAAATAATATATACTGTCACACCCAAAATCACGTCCAAATTTTACATTTACAACAGCTTCTTCGATAACATTTGGTAATCTCAAATCTAAACCGCAAAATGTTGACAATTAGCCACAAGACTGAATACTGGGTTATGAGAGCCTTAAGTTTACATGATCGTTGTCTTTTGTGTTATAATAACATCCGACATATTTTTAACGCAGTCGGTTCTACGCGGCACGACAGATGACAAGTCCAAATTTGCTCTCTTCCGGGAAAGATCATTATATGATTACTTCATGCTACATAAGATGCATAACAGATCGAACTTCACAACGTAAAATTTCATGCTCGAAAATTAAAGGTGTAGGAAAGTAAAAGGAATGTTACAAATTCATTTTTATTCCAGTGATACACGTCTACACAGCGGTACACACATTGTTCTTTGGCATGTAATATTAATTAATCCGAACATGGCGACAACTTAGCATCCTCAAAATATTTTAAGACGAAGGTTTGGCATTATTTAATTTTGTTTGTTCTCACAAATTTGGATATGCAGGGACAAAATGAATCCTAAAGGATAAGAGTAAGCTAATTTTTTCTCAATCTTACTTTCAAAGAGAGGCAATGACCTCCTCTATCGGGGCGTCAAAGACATTATGCAGCTTGAGCCGACTATAAGAAGTAAAAAAAAACTACTAATGGCATTAACGCGATAGATTCTGTAAATAGAGATTGCAATCAGCATCACGAAAGTGGTGAAAGAACAAACCTTTTACCCACATAATCTCTTCATAATAATATAATTGAAAGTAAAAAGGAAAAAATGGAAAGAGCGCACCAATTTTTCAAAGACGTCCGCGTTCCGCTTTGTAACCAAAGTGATGATTATCCACAGTCGGTTCGTCAGTTTCTTAAACCAGTAGAGGTGTTCTCTAAGCTAAACTTCCCCGAGTGGCTGTCCCCCTATCAGGCTTAACTCGCAGCTCCCCTGTCGCACAGCGCTTGTCAATCATTCCAGTAAGTCTTCCAGTTCCGGACACATCAGAGTCAAACGCAATCATATTTCCGAACCAGTTTTCCCACAATTGCGAGACTAAAGATCATCCCGGTGCACTTTTTTTTTTTGATCTTGAAAGCAATTCAATTATACATCCTTGGGCCGCATCGGTACTGGTGGAATGTCAAATGAATTGAACAAAACAACACTCCACAATTCCTTCTGGAGCTAATTTACACTTTTTTTCATTTTTTCGTCGCCTGAGGACCGCGGAAATCGTGTACCCATTAAATGCACTGAATTGCGTCGTTAATAATCTGGCTGGGACGATAGTTCCTAAAACTCCATTTAACTGGCCTGCCGACAGTTCAGGATTTTTAACCGCACTTTGAACCCCTTGAAAGTGTCACTACACTGTTCGATTCTCCATGGTCTGCGATACGAAAAAGTCTTCTTGCATGTCTAATATTTTTTTCATCTACTTTGCTCGCACCTGGAACTGTTTTTCGGATTCACTGATTTCCATTTCGCAGTCCGAGCTTTGCAACGGGTTTCTTAAAATAAGCCACTCAAAATGGTAATAAAATAATAAACAATAATACATCATGTTAAATTCCAAAATTTGACGGAAGAAAAAATATTTGCTTCCATCTTCGAGCAAAGCACGCTTCGATCCTCCAGCTGACACCTTACAATACATTTTTGCGCAAAATTTAATAAAAATATGTATGATTTTTTCTGAAAAAATAGATTATTCAGCTAAGCTTCCTTTTTACCGAATGCGAATTTCCGGCTCTTTCGTTTAACAGCTGCCATAAGATTTTGTACAGTCGCCTTGTCCACTTGATTCGTCGCAGAACGCCAGTTTACCTTGAACTGTTTCTCGCTCACAACAGCTTTTTGAGCCTTCTGGCGTGTTGGGAGCGTTCCTGTCTCGATGCACCACTTGAAAGTTGTAAGTGCAGCATACCACTCCATGGCCTTTTTTCCGTAATATCAAGACGCCAAATCCGGCCAAAATAGAACGGAACAATTTTTTCGCTTCAGGAAAGGCAGTAGACGTTTTTGTAGGCACTCGCTCAGATAAATTTCCTGGTTGACTGTTCCGGTCGCAATCTAAACGTTGCTCTTCAAGCCACAGGTACAGATGACCTGACACACCAGATATTTGTTCGCGAACTTTGACAGTTTAAGGTTTTGCTCGAAAATATCTGCCACCTTTCCCCGTCCGGTTGCCGTATAAAATTCCTGTCCAGGAAGCTGTTTAAAGTCTGCCTTGGCGTAAGTTCCATCGTCCTGTACCACGCAATCAAACTTCGTCAGCATCGTCGTGTACAACTTTCGCGATCGTGCTTTGGCCGACGTGTTTTTTTATCGTCGCGATTTGGAGTCACCACTTTTTTGTAAGTCAACAGTGACAGTCTTCTTTGTGACAACTCGGACGGAGAGGTTTGGGTTCCGCTCGAAACAGCGGGCAACTCTTTTTGTCGTCGCTGTGGTCTCCGGCTTGCGATTTCCCCCCGATCCAGCTTTCCTGGCTGTCGACAAACGTTCACTGAACACTAGACTGATGCAAAATTTGAAATATTTGCTCCCCTAAGCTTAATCGACGCCAATTTGGGTCCTGATAGTCCCCAAAAAATTTTAACACATTTGGTTTTAATTTGGCTTTGCACACGCTATTCAAAGTTTGTATGGGAATTAGTATGAAGAATCTCAAACTTACATTTCCAGATCCCTAACATCTTGATATTATGTCCTTAAACCAAATCTTATATACATTCATATAGTGTAAATTGTCAACTATCAAAATGCCGAAGATACCTGACATGTAAATTTTATACAAAAATAGTTATTCAAAAAATATAATAATAAGAAGTAAAAATATGTAATGAATATAAAAAATACAAATATAAAATATATAAAATATATATAATAATATAAATAAAATAAAAAACAAAAAATATATGAATATAAAATATAAAAAACATATAAATAATAAGAAAACAAAAATAAGAATAAAACATCATACCTTAAGTGTGTATTTTATGTTTTATTGAATAACTATTTTTGTATAAAATTTACATGTCAGGTATCTTCGGCATTTTGATAGTTGACAACTTACACTATATGAATGTATATAAGATTTGGTTTAAGGACATAATATCAAGATGTTAGGGATCTGGAAATGTAAGTTTGAGATTCTTCATACTAATTCCCATACAAACTTTGAATAGCGTGTGCAAAGCCAAATTAAAACCAAATGTGTTTAAAATTTTTGGGGACTATCAGGACCCAAATTGGCGTCGATTAAGCTTAGGGGAGCAAATATTTCAAATTTTGCATCAGTCTACTGAACACTTTAAATGCGTTGGTAACAATTGATTTAAGTGGCGAACTAGCCCAGGAGGCTGAAAGCCACTCTAATAAAGTTACAAAAAAAAAAAAAAAAAAAAAACAATTGATTTAACCACATTCAACAATTTTGCCAACATGGCGTAAGAGTAGTTTGGATTTTCGCCATGCACGTACAACATTTGGATGCGTTGCTTCTCTTCCTTCGACGACATTTTGATAACTGAACTGCAAATCTCAAAATAGAGGCATGATGCTACACGCACACATCTTCAAAGTTTTTTATTCACGATGAAAGGAAATGCGTCAAGTTTAAGTCGACCAAATTTTGATCGAAACACCCTTTATTGCCAAGTTTGAATGTCTCGGTTTCGCTGGATCTTTCTTCGATTGGCTTCAATCCTACCTGAGTGGCCGTGAAATGGCTATCAAATTAGGCGACTCAATTTCACCTTACTTTCTTGTTCCATCAGGAGTACCACAAGGTAGCCACCTAGGACCGTTAATATTTCTAGTGATCCAATCTGCTACTTGAATCCTTCAAACTTTCTTTTGCCGATGATTTTAAACTGTATTGGACTGCCAATGATATTCAAGACGCTTCATTTTTATAATGTCAGCTCGAATATCCTCGACTGTTGTCGCTTCTCAACATAAATATTCCCTATCGTCATCTTCGCTCGACTTCGGTCCATTTTCTGCATGGTGCTCGAACAAATTACGGTAATAACGAACCATTTTCAAGTAGGTGTCGATCCTTCAACCGCTGTTCCAACGAATTCGACTTTGATGTTTCTCGAAGATTTTACAAAGTACTCGCAGCTCCACAGAACAACACACGTTAGATTATCGTTTTTCAGTTCAAGTGAGTTTATTATAATGTATAGCTCGTTAAGTAGCTTTAAGCAATCATTGTATCATTTGGAAGCTATGTAACATTCTGGTGGTACGAAAAGACGAGGAGGTTTTTTGCAGGAGGAAGATGCATTTCAAAAGGTCCCATTTTAAAAAGAGTGGCTTTCTTGGTTAACTTTCTCTATTGAGAATAACTGTTTTTTAAGTTTATCTGACAAATTAATTTATTACGTCACACTTTATGGAGGAGGAGGGCGGGGTTTGGAATCTGTGACGATCCATGAAAACATTTCGGAAAACCCGCTCCAAGAGTGTGACGAAGGGAAAGGGAAAATGATAATTTTTGCGCCACATAATTCCTTCGGTATTGGTTTTCAATGATGTTGTTGGTTTGTTTTTTTGCAAATGACAGACATGACTATTCATAAGCACGTGGAATTGATTTCAGACCCAGTACTAGCCACATCAGTCATATGTGATTCCAATAAAATCGAAATAGTTTACAAGTCTAATGTACGATGTTATATTAATGGTTTATCATCAGATATAAATTTTTGATATCAAAATATTTATAATGATGTTGTTATTGACACAGGGTACACTGGAATAGCTCGGGCTGACAAAAAATGACTAAATTATTGAACTGGATAGCCCATGAGTTACATAAAGAACATCGACAGCATAAGGTACGGCACCCACACAATTGTGCGGGTCCCACTTTGACATCCCCACAGACATCCTTGGCATTTGATTAAATTGACACTTCTGCTTTACTATGTTGAAGAGTAACTCTTGTACTATTGAATAGTAGCTGTGCATACATAAAAAAACGAATAGCAACAAAAATACGACCGATAAAACTATTTTGTGTTTTACGAGGTTTGTTTACCTCATGTTTAACTAAACATTGTGACTTCCATATACACTAAAAACAAAACAGAAAACAATGCATGAACCTAAAAGTTTAAGTGATACTTCAACTATTAACATCAAATTTGTTTGAAAAACATGTAAACTTGTTGAAGAACATTGAAAACATTGATAAAATTATTTTAATCAACTCGCACAATTATGATGACTCGTTCCAAAAGAGATAAAGGGTGATACGGTCAAAATTTGGTCAAGGGAAAACGCGTGTAAATCGGTGAAATCGTTTATTTAAAAAATCAAATTAAATTTCTTTTTCAAGTTCAATAAGTATAAAATTCAGGAAAAATATTCAGTAAGGCTTCCGCTTTTCCAAATCCGAATTGCCGGGCCTTACGCTTGACCCCTGCCATCAGATTTTGTACAGCCACCTTGTCCACCTTCTTCGCCGCAGAAAGCCAGTTTGCCTTGAACTGCTGCTCGTCCTTAGCAGTTTTTTTTGGTCTTCTTTAGGTTCCACTTGACAATAGCCCAGTATTTCTCAATTGGGCGGAGCTCTGGCGTGTTGGGAGGGTTCTTGTCCTTGGGAACCACCTGCACGTTGTTGGCGGCGTACCACTCCATGGCCTTTTTACCGTAATGGCAAGATGCCAAATCCGGCCAAAACAGTACGGAACAACCGTGTTTCTTCAGGAAAGGCAGCAGACGTTTATTCAAACACTCTTTCACGTAAATTTCTTGGTTGACAGTCCCGGAGCTATGAAAATGCTGCTTTTCAAGCCACAGGTACAGATGGTTTGCCAAACCAGATATTTCTTTGCGAACTTTGACAGTTTCGTGTGCTTGAAAATATCTGCTACCTTTCCCCTTCCTTTGCCGTATAAAACTCCTGTCCCGGAAGCTGCTTGTAGTCGGCTTTGACGTAGGTTTCGTCGTCCATTACCACGCAGTCAAACTTCGTCAGCATCGTCGTGTACAGCCTCCGGGATCGCGCTTTGGCCGTCGTATTTTGTTTATCATCGCGATTTGGAGTCACTACCTTCTTGTAAGTCGATAGTCCGGCTCGTTTTTTGGCTCGATGCACGGTTGTAGACGATACACCCAGCTTATTTGCGGCATCTCGGAGAGATAGGTTAGGGTTTCGCTTGAAACTACCGGCAACTCTCTTTGTCGTCTCAGCGGCTTCCGGTTTTCGATTTCCCCCCGATCCAGACTTCCTGGCTGTCGACAAACGTTCCCCAAACACTTTAATTACATTTGTAACGGTTGATTTGGCAACTTTTAGCGATTTTGCCAACTTTGCGTGCGAGTAGCTCGCGATGCGCGAGCAAAATTTTGATACGCTGCTCTTCTTGCTTGGACGGCATTTTGACAACTGAAGAGTGAATTCCAAAATAAAAATAGGAGCAACATTCTACACACACACACACCTTTAAAATGAGGGGTGTTCAGGTTTTTTAAATGCAAAATTGATAGAAATACGTCAAGTTGATATTGACCAAATTTTGACCGTATCGCCCTTTATATAGAATTGCAAACTAGTTAGTGTCCATCGTAAAAACAAACTTCACAGTAGGGTTTATTTCCCACACATAAAAATTCCATATACTACACCTGACTGGAAATAGAAAGGAATGATAATTCCGATAAATATGAGCTCCTGCTTAGACGACCATAAATTGTGCCACAGGGTAGAGTTTATCGTGTTAGTATTTAGGGAAAACTGATAAATAAATCTGCTCTATTCCGCAATGTGAATCAATATCAATCCACAATATGTATGTAAACTCTTTCTAAGCAAATTGATTGCAACAAGCTTGTTTAATCTTATCTGTTTTCCTCAACATTGTATTAGATTTTCCCTGCTTGTATTAGAAAGAGTAACTCATTTGGCTTTCACGCCCTTATCATGAATTACGCGAGAGTTGCTTGTGTGCTCGAGATTTGATTTATACTTACCTAGATCTTAGCAACTGTTGCCATTGTTGTCATCTCGACATCTAGACTCAGCCGAGCTGTCATCGGTTCATCCCACGCTAAGGTGGCTATGATAATTTTGAGAAGAGTGCGATAGAAATGTCAGGCCATTTGTCGACCAACGGCTGTACTTTATTAGGTTCACAGATAAAAAGAAACACTGAATTTTCTACTTTATCTAATGCACATAAAGGGAATGCTAGATTTGTCAGAAAATAATGGGATATTTCATGTAAATTTAAGCCAGATAACGCCTGAATCAAGCCTGTTGTATGAAAGATTGCACACAATATCGTTGTTCACGCTCCTTTGGCTTGGAATTACACGAGGGGAAATTTTACGCGCTTGTTAAAATTAATAATTTTTTTCTGTGTTTAAAATAAGTACAATACAATGAAGATGTTCCCTATCGTTCATCATACACTTCTCAGCTTTAAAAAAAATCAGCCAATTGACAAAAGCTTATATGAGAAACAAACTGTTTACACTGTGTCATTTATGAACATATTAGCAACTCTCAGTGAAACTAAAGAATGCGCACAGCAAAAAGTAGCCAAAGAATAACTCGCAGCATAACATTATTTCAAAATTTAAAAAAAAATCGTATCAAAGGGTTAATTTGCAACTCATTCACATCAAAATATTATTATTCGGCCTTGATATTTCCGTCTGCTCTAAATTTTCATTTAAAGTTCTGCACAGCGTCCTCAGTCACCTTTCTGGAAGCATTTTTCGTCTTTCAATTTCACATCAAAACAAACAACCAAAACAAATGATTACACTTTTATTTGACAGCTGACAGCGAACCCAAATCAATTTGGGCCCAGGACATCCTGTCTACTGTCAATCTCTGCTATTGATATAGGCTTGTCAATGGCCTGGTTAGCGGTATTGGCGACATTTTTTTATTGACAAATAAAAAAGATGTGGCTAATAATTTTGCATCAAAAATGACCATTCCGCTAAACATGGTCAAAGAACAATCAAACAGTATCACGTGATTCACACTTCACACACGCCATAACACCATTCGCCAGCCTTTTTACCAGCCTAGCCCATCGGTGCAAACAATTAGCTGCACATTAAAGCATCGCAATGCACCATCATGCACGTTCAGTGCAACACCATCGCTGGTATGTACATGTTGCATCTAACACTCCTGCTGGCAACAGCTTCAATTCCATTTTCATCCGGAATCGTCTACGTTCGGATCAAGAACGAACGCGGACCAACTGCCGTCCGAGCGGGCATCAGTTGCCTGGAGGTCCTCACCGATGTCTTCTTCGATACGAGCGAATCCTCTCAGATTGAAAACCTCATCATATTCCACCTGGACAATCTGAGCTCTCCTGCGAGGGAAATTGAATTGGGATACCTGCAGAACCATCATACGGGGTACGAAGAAAGGCGGGAAGGTCCCGGACAAACTTTCCAGCTGAAGTTGATGTCCGATGTGCTTCCGTTGAGCAGTTTGCGGAGGATACACTTCATCGATCACAAGCTGGTCGATTTCTACGTGATTGTGGTTGATGAAATGGGCAAGCTGGAACGTGCCATGAAATATATCAGTTCGGCATATGCCTTCAATCCTCGGGGAAAATTTATCATTTTGTACAATAATCCAAACAACCGCGATAACGACGATCGGTTTGCGTTGGAAGCATTGAACTTCATGTTTATCGGACACCACTCGGTTAATGTGCTGATGGCTTTTGCGGTTGATTTGATGACCTACAATGTGTACACCGGAGATCCATACCATGGAACCCGGAAGGATTGCGGTGTAATGAAGACGCTGAAAGTGACGACTGTGGTGAATGGCACCTTCAGAAATGCTGATGAAGCAATTAAATGGATCAAAATGCCGAAAGTGCCCCCGGAAATGGAATCCTGTACATTCCAACTATGCACCAGAGTTGCCTCGCCTTTTATTAATGAGGGTTGCTCGACTGGATTGGAGTTGCAGATTATGCATTTGTTGCAAGAGTCGATGAAGTTTAATGTGGAGATCTCGTGTAGTACCATGGAACGTGGTGAACTGATGGAAGATAACATCACTTGGTCTGATCTGTTGGGGAAGCTACGAAATGATGAATGCGATATCATAGCCGGGTCGTTCTATCCGGATTACGATGTCCATATGGATTTCGCCGGGACATCACTCTACTTGCAGGATTACTATACATGGTTCGTGAAATTGGCCGGATTGGAAAACCGTTGGAAAGTCCTGCTAACGATTTTTGAAATTCCAACGTGGGAACTGATTTTGATTATCCTGCTAATATCATCAGGTTCATGGTACTTTATAGGCTTAGCACTTCCGGAGGTCAAAGCTCATAAGGAACTGTCAACATGCGTCCTGAACACTTGGTGTGTATTCCTAGGTGTGTCAACCAACAATCGACCGATGTTCAACTCTCTTAGAATTTTCTTCATCGCACTTACTTTGTATGGGATGAATTTGACAACTATCTACACATCCCAGTTGATTATCTTTTTCACATCACCTCCAAGTAAATATCAGATCGATACTATTGAAGAGATCCTGACAGAAAATTTCCCAATCGGAGGTCGCATGGAATATGAAGATTGGTTCCAAAACGCTGACGATTTTGACTCTCATGTGTCCACATTGTACGACAACACGGAAGACTTTCAACCATCTCCCATCAATGTAAAAGCCGTATCCGAAGGCAAACGAGTCATGCTCACCAGTCGAATGTACATCAAGAGCAGTCACTACAGAGAAGATGTGCATGCTCTCAGTCAGGATGTTTTCGCCAATCAGTTGGAGATGATCGTCGAAAAGGGATTCCCGTTGCTTCCGAAGTTCAACCGGATCATATCGAATCTAAACGACATGGGAATCACTTCTAAGCTGTTCCAGGATTTTCTCTACAACGTTACGATTTTGGACAACATTAGGGAAATTATGAATCCTGACGAAGATCACCAGCTGGCAGCGAGGGAAGAAATTGTGCTGACAGTTGACCATCTACAGAGTGCGTTCTGTTTGTACTTGATCGGGGTTGCAATCAGTGCGGTGGTGTTTCTAGGCGAAGTTTTATCGAGTATGGCTTGGTTTAAGACTATCGTGAGCTGGATTGGGAAACAGTTGAACGGATGTTTGGTTTGGTTGAAGTTGCGTGAACCGCAAGCAAAACCGATGAAAATGAGAAAGAGGTCGCGTGTTGTGTTGAAGTCAACGAAAATTAGAAGATTCTACTAAATTATTCCTATGTTTTCAGTCACGATTATGTCAAGGTAAGTCCCTTACGGCAGTGATGAAATAGCTTTTTTACATATATGTAGTTTAAGGTGAAACTCCCTTTAATCCTTAGTATTCAACATGCATGTAGTAAAGGGTGTCCACGATGAAATTGCCACACACAAAATTGATTCGCAAAATTCGAGTTTTCATCCGATTGCCATCAAATTTTCAGGGATTGAGATATATCTATTAAACTTCATTTTACCATTTTACTCGTATTTTATTTACAGTCCATACGCAAATGCCCGCACTTTGGCCTTAACCCCGGCCATAAGATTCTGCACAACCTGTGAATCAACCTTCTGCAGGTAAACCCATACTTTCTTCAGTTCCTCGACTGTCTTCACTACCTTAGGTCGTTTAAGAAGGTGCTGCTTCATAATCGCCCAGTACTTCTCGATGGGGCGGAGCTCCGAAGTGTTGGGAGGGTTGAACATTTTCGGCACGAAATTGACCTTATTGTCCGCATACCACTTCAGCACGTCCTTGGAGTAGTGGCATGAGGCCAAATCCGGCCAGAAGATTGTTGGGATATTGTGGGCCTTCAGGAGAGGAAGCAACCGCTTCTGGAGGCACTCTTTTATGTACACCTGTCCGTTCATCGTGTCCTGGGTCACGAAAGGTGCACTCCGCTTCCCGCACGTGCAGATGGCTTGCCAAACCAGGCATTTCTTCGCAAATTTGGACATCTTCTGAGTGCGGACATGCTCCGGAACGCTGAACTTATCCTTGGCCGTGAAAAACAGGTTGCCGGGGATCTGTTTGAAGTCGGCCTTCACATATGTTTCGTCGTCCATGATGCAGCATTCAACTTTCGTCAGCATGTTGAGGTACAACTTCCTGGCACGGGTTTTGGTGGACTTGTTCTGCTTCTCTCGTGATTAGGGGCCTTTTGTACCTTGAACGTTCGAAGCCCAGCCTTAGTTTTGGCCTTCTGGACAAAACTTCGGCTTAGGTGCAGCTTCTTAGCCACATCCCGAACGGAGGCGTTCGGATTTCGGTTGAAGGCCCCAACTACGCGGTTGTGATTTTTGGTGTTGTACGGAATACTTTTTCCTTCACTTCTGGGCTTCCGATCGGTGGTCAACCGTTCCTCAAACCGCTTAATCACTCGCGACACCGTAGAATTCGCGATTCCCAACGTTTTAGCGATGGAACGATGCGAGAGATCCTTGTTCTCGTGATGAATGCGCAAGATTTTATCACGCACGAGCTGTTCTTTCGACTCCATTTCCGCGAGTTTTGATCACAGGACTTTAAGGATGCAGGACTTTAAGGATGCAGGACTTGCAGGATGTAAATAATGCACTATGAACTAAATCCACTCAAATTTTCATTAAATTCTACTCCACGGTTAAAAAGTTAGAGCAATTTCATAGTGTGGCAATTTCGTCGTGGACACCCTTTAGTGCAAACACTTTTTTGCTCTCATATGATAGTATTGGTGCATCATGAAGAAAATGGTCATGGTTGCCAGTAATTTTAATTTTTCTTTGTGGATTACAGTACATCCATTTGATTATTCCCTACAATATTCACGTTTTCAAAAAAGCATAAAGCATCAAAATAAGAATCCTTTTTAAAAGTTGGAGGAGTCTGGGGCATAATTAGCAAGCTAAATATTAAGCCATACATCTAGTTGAATACAAATATTGGTGAATTTTAAACGTTAATGTTCAGTTCTTATTTCAATCATAAACTATCGAATGAGTCTTTGAGTAGATGGCTGAAACATAAAATGTATTAAAAACGTTTGAAATTATGCATCTGAGATAATAAACTGATCATCAGCCCCCATGACAGTGACAGTAGTTCGGTTGATTACTATATTTTCCCGAGATTTATCTAAAAGAAACACATCAATCGAAGAGATCGGCAGTTTAATAATTGGTACTAAATTTTTCTTTAAGGATTCATATATTTTTAGGATTTAAATGAACAAACATGTTGTTTAAAAATTTAGATATCAACTTCTTACAAAATTTAACGAAATTAAGCTGACAAGACATTGAAACTGCACTTCATAAGATTTTTTTACTCATCGGAAATTTGCATGCATAGTTCATGAAAGGTTATGTAAGAAGCATACATATATTAGATTTTTTTAAGTAAAATATCTTAGATATATTGAGCATTGAAATTTCTGAAAATTTATAAGGCTCAACTTTTAAAAATATCGTTTAAGCTCACTCCTAGACTACCTCATATTTTTCAAAATTTTACAGATTACTTCCATAGAATTTGATTCGAGGAAAATAATTTATGGAGCATTTATCAAAATCTGCAATGAATGCGTTGAAAAATGCTAGTTGAATTTCAATTTTCTCGACACTTATTTTTTGGCATGCAAATTAGAGCTCTTCTGTAAGTCTCATCCTTACTCTTAGAAAAAAAAAACTCAAAAAATCGTTGTAAATTTATTTATATGTAAATTTAATACCTACAATTATTTAACTGGGAAACTAGGTAGACTTGATCCCTGTCGAGACTTTTTTCCCGCGTTTTTTTTTAAATCTCGAACACATAATGTACAGTCGATTTCCCATAACGATTCGTCTTTATACAGAGTATTATTATGGTGAAATTTGCGAAGCGCGATAAAAAATATAAGAAGAATATGCTTAGTTTGAGAACTTTCAACGTTTTTTCATTTTTTAAGATGCCTAATAACTTTTTAAATATATGACCAAAATTGCGTCAAAATTTAACTGCTGATGACTGTGAAGCACTGCTCAAAACTGTAAGATTCTGCATCCAACAGTGCTTAAAAAATTGAAATCGGTCAATAATTGCCAGAGTTACAATCATTTGAATTTGGTGGGTACCCGTGTAGCCTGTCGAGCACTTAAAGGTGTTTATTTTTTGTCGAACACATAAGGGTTAATATGAAACAATAAGCCTGTGAAAAAACCGCATCAAGTTTCGTTTTTTTCCGCAGAGATATATCCAAGTCAATCAACCAAAATCAAGTCAACCCAAACTCCCCTACCCCTGGCTCGCGCTTCCAAGGAAAATGGAGGGAATGAAGGCTGTTTACCTTTTCTTTCCAAACAACAAACAAATCACACTCACCATCGGATTCGGAAGTATAACCGGAATTTTCAAACCAGTATCATTTGGGCCAGGTATAGGAACGTCGTTTGTTAAGTCGGAAGATTCGCCGACAGTTTCTTCTCCGGAACTTATCTTTCGATGAAATTCAGCATCAGTTGACGGTGAAGTAAAACAACTATTCCACGGGTTTTGGAATGTCCAAGATAAGGGATCAACAGCACTTCTTATCACTTTTTTAGCCCGTTGACGCAAAAAATCCGCTTTTCTTCTTTTAGTAAGACGCGGCATTTTTTACTTCGTTAATCAAAACTTTTATCAGTCCAACACACTCGCGCAAACAGCTGCTGACAACACTGCGCTCTGCTACGCTACGCACAGCTGAGTGTAAATTAGAAAAAAGCAAAACGCGCAGTTTTGAGACCGGCTGCTGAATTTTTGCACCATTCTCGTTAATTAAACAGATTTTTCGTCCACTGTTTTCAAGTGCGATGATAATTAATCTTTCAGTGAAAGTAAATAGTGTTAAGGTGGCTACGGGAAGTGGAAATACAGTTTTTTGTGAGAAAATAGTAGGCAGATCCTGGCTTTAAAAAGGTAAACACGGACGACGAAAAATTACCTGCTCTGTAGAAATGAGCACTAGTTGATCAATTCAGAGTGTTTTCAGTGAAATAAACAGTGTGAACTGATTAAATATTGTGTTCTGCAGTCCTATTAGCAGTATGGCAATGATTCACTGCAGGTAAGTGGATTAATTTGGCATATTTTGTTGAGCAAACCCAAAGTGTACATGTGTGGATGAGGAAGCCATCGCTCCTGCCATATGGGGATTCCATCGTGTATGTCCTTAAAGTGTGCCCACAGTTAAATTGCATCACTTTCAATAAGCTGTAACATTTCTCTTTTTGGGTTGATTTCAACGAAAGTTTGGGTGAAATAACTTTAGCGTGTATTGTTTACACTGCGTGAGATTTATTGTGAAATGTGTCGTAGCTTAGAAAATGGAGTCGAAGGAACAACAAGTGTGCGAGAACATTTTGCACACGCACCTCGACAACCCACTTCTTTCGCACCGAGCCATCGGAAAGATGTTGAAAATTCACCAGGCTACAGTGTCTCATGTCATAAAAAGCTTTAGGGAACGTTTAACTGTCGATTGGAAGGAGGTGAGTGGTAGAAAAAGTGTTCCGTACTGTGCGAAGGATCACAAGCGAGTGGTTGCTGCCTTTAAACGCAAACCCAACTGTTCCGTTCGGGATGTCGCGAAAAAGCTGCACTTGACCAAAAGTTTCGTGCAGGAAGCCAAGAAACGATCCGGGCTCCTTTAATTCAAAGTTCAGAAAGCTCCAAACCTCAATTAAACTCAGAACAACGATTGGACTCGGAAAAAAATCGACACTTTGTTTTGGGTGTAACTTTTTATCGCGTGGGTAAAAATTCATGAAATTTTGGGTAATACTAGTTTTGAGTGTTATGTTTATGTGTGCAAAATTGCGATCTGTCAGGTAGTTTCCAAGATGCATTCGCTACGCTGCAGAGCTACGCCAGCGAATCTTGGGCGCGGTTATCGATAATCCTGGTCAGTCGGCAAAAGGAATCCACCATTCTACCGTGTCCCGCGTTGTGAAGATGTTCCAGGACACGAAGACCATCGAGCGGCGCGCTAGAAGTGGCAGAAAACCGAAAACGGAATACTCAGAGAAGGCGCGGAAGATAAGGCAGTGCTTTAAGAATAACCCGAACCTTTCTCCCGAGACGTGGCCAAAAAGTTCAATTCGTCGAAGTGGTTCGTCCAGCAGACCATGAAGCGGGCTGGGCTACGTGTTGTTAAGGTCAGGAAGGCGCCAAACCGGACTGACAAGCAAAACACGGTGGCCAAATTGCGTGCGCGGAAGCTGTACCTTGAGTGGCTGGTCAAGCCAGGCTGTCTCGTCATGGACGACGAGACATATATCAAGGCGGACACCAAACAAATCACCGGCCTTGAGTTTTTTGTCGATACGTCCCGCATGGAGGCTCCGGAAAAGTTTCGGAAGAGAAAGATGGACAAATTTGTGAAGAAGTACCTGTTGTGGCAGGCGATCTGCGAGTGCGGACGGTACAGCAAGCCATTCGTTACAACCAGTACCATAAACGGGCAGATTTATCGAGAGGAATGCTTGCAGAAGCGTCCCACGCTGTTCTGGCCGGATCTCGCAGAACTTCGTCCGATCGAAAAGTTTTGGGCGATAATGAAGAAGAAGTTGAAAAAAAGCGGAAAAACATGCAAAACCGATGAAGCTTTGAAGAAAAACTGGGAGAAATTGTGTAAGGAAGATGGACAAAGCCTTGCCTAAGATCTCAAGAGCATATTTAAGAGAAATGTACGGGCATTCAGCTCGGAATTCAGGGAGGAAATTCAATAAATAAATTATGCCAAAACATTGCTAAAATTTGAGAAGTATCCGATTTAAAATGAATTTTTGGTGATCATTTTTGTGAGTCTTTTTTTCGAGTCCAGTCTTTAGGACAGCTAAAGCACGTGCGCGTAAGCTGTACACACAAATGTTGACGACACCACACTGCTGCATCATGGACGATGAAACACACTTAAAAGCGGACTTTAAACAAATTCCCGGCAACCAGTATGTGACTGCGAAAGACTAGTACGATGTTCCAAAGTCTATCAGGAAACAGCAAGTGTCAAAGTTCCCCGAGAAATTCATGATTTGGCAGGGGATTTGTTCGTTTTGTAAACGGAGCAAGCCTTTCGTGACAACTTCAACTATAAATGTCAGCTGCCACATCCTGTTATCCAAAATCCCAGTGATTTCTCGTGGAAGTACAGTGGATTCCGCGGCTTCCAATAAAGCGAGTATCACGTCAACATATTCCTACCCATTTCCTACTTGACCTGCATTCAGGCGAGGCCGGCGCCGGTATTGCCATAGGTTTGGATCACCATTTACACATTGAAGATGTATGTTAGTCCCAAGCATCATCTGTTGGTTCTCTGTGTAATAACAGCTGATCTGGCAATAACGGAGTAGCAACCTCGGACGGTCAATCATGCTCATGCTAATGCATGCTTTCAAGTGCTGCATCCAAACATTCTATTTGTTTTATTGCAAATTCGTCAAAATCTTCGCGATAGCAGTGATCACCAGTTTGTTGCTCGCCCAGAAGAAGCCGAAAGAGATTGCCAAGGTGGTAGGCTGCCATTTGGCAACAGTTTACCGTACAAAAAAGTCCCTGCAGGATGGTCCTAAGCAGCGGAAGCCGGGAAGCGGACGTCCGCGCTTTGCACGCACACCGAACGTGATCAAATCGGTCCGTGCAAAAATTGCTCGCAACCCGGTGCGTTCCATAAGAAAACTTGCAAAGGAAGCCAATATTTCGGAGAAATCCAAGCGAAGAATCATCAAAAAAGACCTGCATGCATCTTCCAGAGCCAGAGGGAAACGCCGTTTGATTACGGACCGGGTCAAGGAACTACGAGTGGCTCGTTCCAAGAGATTGCTTTCCTTGTTGAAGAAGGAACAAATGATAATCCTGTTCTCCGACGAAAAGCT
This sequence comes from Aedes japonicus, assembly GCA_034211315.2. Classification (NCBI taxonomy): domain Eukaryota; kingdom Metazoa; phylum Arthropoda; class Insecta; order Diptera; family Culicidae; genus Aedes; species Aedes japonicus. The sequence continues at coordinate 42,038 of JASCZW010005919.1, read as the reverse complement.
TTTCAGCATCGATGCTGTGGCCAACAACCGCATGGGCCGGTTCATTTCACCGCAGAAAATGGAGAACGTTCCGGAAAAAGTGAAATTCAAATTTCAAACAAACATCCGACTGGTGGATGTTTGGCTTGGTGGCGTCCAAGGATTGATAATGCCACCTGTTTTCATTGATATTGGAGTTGAAATCAATACCGAAGTGTATATCGGTATTTTAAAGGACCAAGTGCTTCCTTGGGTGAGGGCCAACTTCTCCGAGGACCAAAACGTTGTCCTACAGCAGGATGGAGCGCCGTGTCACACGTCCAATTGAACCCAACAATGGTTGAACGATAACATGAAGTTTTGGCCGAAGGATTTGTGGCCCCCTCGCAGTCCAGATCTTAATCCGTTGGATTAATCGATTGGGGCATATGTTGAAGCACGAGCCTGCAAAACATCACACCCTAGTGTGAAAACCCTGAAGTCAACCATCACACGCACATGGCAGTCAATGTCGGAGGACTACGTTCGAAATGCATGCTCTGGCTTCCGGCGTCGGCTCGAGGATGTTATTAATAAAAATGGAGGACACATTGAATAAATTTGTTTAAAAAGACTTTATAAAGATAACTGCGCTCGAAAATATTGAGATTATTGCTTGAATTAGTTGAAAATGGGAATTGAACGAAATAGAACAGATTTTCGCATTATTTTCTGCCGCACCGTGTAAACCAAGATTATACATTGTGTTTTATTTCCTGAATATTTCATGACAATCTGTTGAGAGACTTGTTTTTGAGGAAGAGTGTAAAGTGATGCAATTCAACTGTGGACACCCTTTATTCCCAGCGAATTTTCCGCCCTACATGGTTAGAAAACTATAAGTCACCCGCTCAAAATTGCCATATAAATTGTTTAAAATAACCCTATAAATTTGTCACATCATTCCAAGGTCTCGGTTACCACCAAAACGGAGGAACAGCCTTGAATCGTGAACATGTCGCAGTGGTTGCCATTGAATGCCATTTCACTTCCGACTACTCTTTCCCTACTCAATCGCCCGGAATCAGACGGAAATTTGATTCCCTATCCCCATATCTGCACCCTTTCGAGGAAGGAGAAAAACAAATAAAAATCGTCTTTACGACAATTGCGCTCGGCGATGATAAATCGTCTGCACTTTACCCGGCATACACACATAAAAGACAAGCTTCAATCCGACCAACCGATCGACCAATACCGAAAAACCCCAAAACTATAAAGATGACAAATCACCGTAATTAAAACTGTATAAATTAGATAAACTAGGATCGTCCTGATTGTTCTCCCTCTTCCTCTTCCAGATATGTGATTCATCTTGCGGAAACGAATCCACTTGCCATCGTCATCACGCCATCCTGCACGCCTAGCTTGGAAGGCGATATCCGTTGGACCGTCGTGCATAACGATTCGGGTAAGTTTCCTCTCGGATCATTGTGTTATTGACCTCGAACATTTTGCGAATCTTTCCCTTTTTCCTCTTCCTTCAATTAGAAATCCTCGGAAGCAACAATGCGCTAAACCAATCGTACTTCATTCTACCGTGCGCGAATCGAGGTAGCTACCACATATGGGTGGAATTCTCCGACAGCTACTGTGCAGCAAATATTTCCTACAACACCCGCAGTCTCGTCGATCTATGGCCACTGTTGAATCGAACCTCTTTCTCCCCCATCAAGTTTCACCAGCACCCCCGCAGGCAGCAGCTTCTAGTCAAGTGGGAGAAGAGCAAATTCGACATCCACGCCATGCACTACTGCCTGGCTATCAGTCAAGATCATCCGCAGCGAACACTCTGTCAAGCACTGGGGAACTCACAGTACGGATCCAGATGTGGCATTTCCATGACGGAAACACTCCGACGGATATCGGTGGATGAAGAGAAGAAGGTTGCACACGATGCTAAAACGACGATTGCCTGCACCGGAGCCCGCACGAAGCAGTTAATCCGGGGAATGAAGGTGAACACTACGTACTTTCTGGATGTCTTTGCCGTTCACCAACAGAAGAATAATCTCTCCTATCTGCTAGGGGCTGCCACCATCCATGTTAACCGAACTCGCCCCACGCAGCTTTTCGAAGGCAAGCTCTTTGTTGGCAAGCTCTCAACGCTCGGAGGGTTAACTTCCTTCAGTTTCAAAGTGCCAAAGCGCTCTCCCAACAACACAACGCTCAAACTGCTAGTAACTCCGTGCGGTGGGCCAGTCAACTTGGAAATCTACCAAAAGAAACAGGAGGTGATGAAACCTATCGTGGACATCTACTACCCACGTGTGATCACCGTTGGAAATGTAATCCCTGGGGCACGATATCTGATTCAGGTGTCCGAAACCGACGAACACTTCCGTACGAATCGGATACAGATTGCAGTTACCACCAAGGACGAGTTTGCCAACTTGCCACAGCTTCCCATCAATACGACGGTGGCGGAGCTGACTCAGCTGAGGACCTGCCACGCAACGACGATCGCTTGGTACAGCTCGCCGGATAAGCGGAAGATCAGGTAAATATTTGATTGAGCTGCCTCGTAATCTTCTACGGTCGACCTCTAGCCCATCGGTTATTTGGTTAAAAAATAATCAGTTGGGTTTCCATGTTTTTTTTGGAGTGGGCTCAGTTCACTGGAGGTTTTCCTAACAAGCCTAGATCAGTGTGCAATTTTCAACAGCATTATTTTCTTGGCGAAAGATTACTTTTGTCCGATTGTAGACCAGCAATGAGGTTAAGGTTAGAATTATTCAGAGATTAAAATGATTTACATGGCTATAATGTACTATGATTGTACTCGAAAAAAATGTAACCGCCAAGAATGATCACCAAAAATTCATTTTAAGTCAAAAATGTTTAATCTCTCAGGAATCTGAATAAGTGCTATGTTTTTGAAATGCTGTTGTGTTTAACCTCCTCTCCTAAGCTAAATGCTCGCACCATGGACTAAACGCTATCCATCAAATCCTGGGCAACACTTGCGTCATCTGTCTTAGACAACTTTCAGCAATTCTTTCTTCAAATCCACTTCGTGTTGAAGACATGTTTGGAGGTTTTTTTGGCCTTTATATCCGAATGCGTGATCCTTGGCCTTTGCCCAGCCATACGGTTCTACACGAATTTAGAATCGAGAGAATGTTTGCATAACGTTAGCATTAAAATAAATGGACAAAAATTGCTGATTTTTGATGGGTTTACCTTCACCCGCACTGACGAAACTACCCATGCAGCATCAATCATAGTAACCCATGAGTCAGCAGACAAAATGTGACAGCTCTATCAGTCGAACTCTAACCATGATGGCAACATCTCGGGAACATCACTCTTAACTTGACACACTACAGCTCCTGAATCAGTTGCAATTACCGTCATCATTACGCAGCAGGTGGTTTTTATGTTGACACTCAAGCCGGCGAATGGCAACCACGTTTGTATTCTGGTTCTTGATTCTTGGATTCATATTCTGATTTTGGATTCTGGTTCTTGATCACATAGTGGATCCCGTCATCCATTACGCAGCAGTGTGGTTTCGTTAGACTTCTGTTCGTACATACTTCATGGCTTCTTGGTTTCTCGGTTTAAAGGTCCCCAACCATGTTCTTGGTTTCTGATTCTTGGATTCTTGATTCTTGGATTCTTGAATTCTGGTTTCTTGGATTCTTGATTTTGGATTCTTAGATTCTTAGATTCTACATGGGTTTCTATCGCGCATTTTTAATACTTGAGATTCCTTCGCGATTCTTGTTAATAGTTTATCTATTCTTGCGATGTGTTTGACGTATTGGATCCTTGGTATTCTTACGTGTGTTGAACACTGAGTTTTTACATCCGTGGAACGCGGATACGATTAGATCCGCACATGGGTTTAACTATTTGCCGATGATGGAATGGAATTAATTTTCTTAGTCATTGTCAATGAACCAACCAGTCAAGCAATTTTGTTCTTTACTGTTTACCAGCGTTTTTAGAAAATTTGTAGAATAAACTTTCTAGTGGTTCAAGTTCCAGTTCTCAGTTTCTACATATCCCTCATTTACTTCATTTACAAATTGTTTGCCTCTCCAGCTTTTCTTCTACTTCCACTTCTTCCACTGCTTCTGTTCCTCTTCTTCGGCTTCTCTTTTCGAGAGCTTACTTGCTTCTGCTATTATTTCGGTTTCATCCGCGTATTGTTCTTCTTCTACTTTTCTATTTCCCTTTATCTTCTTCCTCCTCTGTTCTACTGTTTTACTCTGCTTCTTCCGTTATGTGTCTCACTGCCACTTTTTTTTCTTTCGCACCCTTTTCCGCTTCTATTCTTCCATTTCTCTAGTTCTCCTTCTCCTTTTCCACTTTTCTTCGCCCGTTTCTATTCTTTCGCTTCTTCTCTTCCATTCCAATTTTTTTGCTTTTCTTCCTCGGTTCCTATTTTTAAGATTTTCTTATTCTGCTTCTTTTTTGTGCTTCTCTTCTTCCACTTCGTTTCTTCCGGTTCTCTTTTTCCATTTCTCATATTTCGGATCACTTTTTCCGCATATCTTCATCAGCTTCTTCCACATCTCTTTTTCCACGTCTAATCTTTCCTTCTACTTATTCTATTTCTGCCCTTTCATCTCCTTTTCCATTCTCTTTACCCTTTATTGCGTCCGTCTTCTCCTTCCGTGTTCTCTATTTTCTTGCTTCAGTTTCTGCTTCCTGTTTATTTTCTTCTACTTCCGTCTATTACTTCTGCTTCTCCTATTCTGCTTCACTTTTCTCTTTATCGTTTTCCGCTTCTTTTCTTTCGTTTCTCTTATTCCCTTTCTCTTCTTCGAATTCGCTTTTTCTGGTTTTCTTCTGGCGCTTCTCTTGTTCTGTTTCTTTTCTTTCGCTTCTTTTCTCGCTTCACTTCTCCCGCTGCTGCTCTTTTGTTTCTTTTCTTCCGTTTCTCTTCTTCCACTTTTCATCCTCCACCTCTCTTTTCCGCTTTTTCTCTGCCTTTTCTCTTCTTCAGTTCTCTTCTTTCGCCTCTCTTCATCAGCTTCTCATCTTCCGTTTCTCTTCTTCGTCCTCTCTTTGTCAAATTCTCTTCTTTCGCTTTCTTCTTCCGTTTCTCTTATTCTTTTTAACCAGCGCCATTTTGTTTTCTCTCATTCGTTTGTATATTCTTTTTCCTTCCAACTTACTAATTTTTGGCTCCTACTTCTTCGTCATATTGCTTCTTTTTTGTTTCCACATAACATCCTTTAACCCAAAAACTATTCACTTCAGAACATATTTTCAGTTTTGAGTGATATTTTCCACGTCATTTTGACTAGATCCTTTAAATGATCTTTTATTTTTGCACTTCATCATCTGTTTTATCAGCTTCCGTTTCTTCATCCTCTACATGTTTTGCTTTCCGCCTCCCTTCATCTGCATCCCCTTAATAATCTTCTCTGATTCGCTTTCACTGTCTCTTCTTTCTTTAATTGCTTCTCTTCGCCGTATTAATTTTTTTCTTTCTACTATTTCTGCAAAGTTCTGAATTAGCGTCGCGTTCATTTCTTCGATTTCATTTGGTTTTCTTACGTTCTCCGCATTTTTACTGCATTTGCATAACAAACATCTGTTTTGCCTTCGACATTTTTTGTGATTTTTTCTTCTCAGCCACTTCACACTTTTCTTCTCTTCTTTTCGCCACAAGCTTCGGTACGCATTGGTTTCATGCAGGAACTTCAGCAATCGCTTTTCGTCGTCATCTTCGTCGCATAACGCCACATGAAGATTGGTCGGATCGATTTCGTATCTCGTTCTAGCGGCTTCGAACTAGGACTACCTAGGACATTTAAGGCTCTCCAAAGCATTGTGGAGTTAACTATAAAATTAGAAGAAAAATTAGTAATCTCCATTTAATTCCAACTACAATGTGCAGACTTCTTCAGTGTCTCGTACTAATAACTCGAATAAGTCGAGTTATTAGTACGAGACACTGAAGAAGTCTGCACATTGTAGACGAAATACGCGTATCTGTCGAAGATAAGCAAAGGTAGTTGGAATTAAATGGAGATTACTAATTTTTCTTCTAATTTTATAGTTACAAGTATTCCACTAAACAGCTCAAATCCTCTAGGATTCATTGTGGAGTTGTTTTCTTTTTCTTTTTTGCTTTAATATAGACCCTTTCATCGTTTATACGGGTCTATATGTAGTTAGTGAAAATTCATTGAACAATAATTCTGTTTGGAAAAATGGTTTTGGAAAATTTAACTTTTACAATCAATTTCCTAATGGCGTTCGTGTTTCTAGCAGCACATTCACTTACCAGCAGACCTCTAGCTTAGTAGGGTTGGTATTAATTTAGCTATGGATTGTCACCGACGTCCTTCTAGTTTTATTTGTATTCTCTTTGGTCTTGTGTTTGTCATCGATTTATTCTTAACTGGTTTCTGTCATCAATATCTTTCTAGCGCTTTCAGTATCATCATTGTTGAATATGGTCATCGACGCCCTTCCTGGATTGTTGGTGTCTTTTTTTCCGATGTTGGTCGTTGATCACCTTCTCGTGTTTGTCCGCTTCATACTTGTTGAATTGTATCCACGGATCAGGCCGTTTTTAAAGCCTGCTTCTTGCAGGAGTGCCAGACTAACTTGGAGGAGTGCCAGACTTATTTTCAGAGCCAGCAGAATTAACACTTCTATCATTATTATCAAGAGTTTTAGCTCATGCTGGATATGCAACTCCGTATGAACTTTCTGATTTTCAATAACCGCGACCTGTTGGTCCTCGATTTGATTAACTTCATGGTCCTTGGAATCCGACTTACCCATATTCAGATGGCGGGTTGCAAAATCTTCTTACAAATGGTTGATCTGGATTGGGCTTTTCGTAACTGTGGGTCTGCAGTACGATTGTGGAGTTGAGATCTTAAGGAACTACCATTATCCGTCCAAAACAAAACGTTTTCCAGAAAAGTATTCTATCAACCAGCAGCATTGGGATTGTAGCGTCGAAATCTGTTTTTCAGGGTATTCCAAGGGTCTTGTCTTCTTTTAGCACTTTATTCCGACTTTTTTCAATGTTTTACAGATGCACTGATAAGAACAGGTTTTTTACGGCATCCCGTTGGCTAAGTGAGTCCTGGTTGTTGAAGGCACGAGAAAGAGAACGGAGTCCTTTTGCGTCCATAATTTCCCAAGTAACAATTTTAGTTTTATTCCAGCCGTATAGCACTCCTTCCGACTTTGTTGATAAAACTACATTCAAAACTGTTTTGTCCAAAAACACCTCCTCTATGCATCTTTAAAGCCGAAATGTGTGCAAAGTGGCCCACTCTGAAGACGGTTGTGAAAACAAATTAATAAATCCTTAACAAGACCGTAAAGATCTTGATAATGTTCTAGTGAAAAATGTTCTGACTACTTCAGAACCTTCATAAAATCTATTGGCTGGCATCAAAACCAGCAGAGGGCCAAATGGCCACAGCTGTCAAACTTCAAGGTGATATCGTGGTTAGTTTTTATTATTCTGCTTCGTTCGATTCTCTGCTCTTCTGATTCATTCAACAGTAAATAACATCTAAGAAAAAAGTTCTAGTGCTGCGGGAAATTTTGTTTGATAGCAAATAACCAAAACAAATTGATTTGTTTATAGCTTAAAGGGTGTCCACGATGAAATTGCCACACTATGAAATTGCTCTAACTTTTTAACCGTTGGGTAGAATTTAATGAAAATTTGGGTGGATTTAGTTCATAGTGCATTATTTACATCCTGCAAGTTTTAAAGTTCTATGATTAAAACTCGCGAAAATGGAGTCGAAAGAACAGCTCGTGCGTGATAAAATTTTGCGCATTCATCACGAGAACAAGGATCTCTCGCATCGTTCCATCGCTAAATCGTTGGGAATCGCGAATTCCACGGTGTCGCGAGTGATTAAGCGGTTCGAGGAACGGTTGACCACCGATCGGAAGCCCAGAAGTGAAGGAAAAAGTATTCCGTACAACACCAAAAATCACAACCGCGTAGTTGGGGCCTTCAACCGAAATCCGAACGCCTTAAGAAATCCGTTCGGGATGTGGGTAAGAAGCTGCATCTAAGCCGAAGTTTTGTCCAGAAGGCCAAAACTAAGGCTGGGCTTCGAACGTTCAAGGTACAAAAGGCCCCTAATCGCGACGAGAAGCAGAACAAGTCCACCAAAACCCGTGCCAGGAAGTTGTACCTCAACATGCTGACGAAAGTTGAATGCTGCATCATGGACGACGAAACATATGTGAAGGCCGACTTCAAACAGATCCCCGGCAACCTGTTTTTCACGGCCAAGGATAAGTTCAGCGTTCCGGAACATGTCCGCACTCAGAAGATGTCCAAATTTGCGAAGAAATTCCTGGTTTGGCAAGCCATCTGCACGTGCGAGAAGCGGAATGCACCTTTCGTGACCCAGGACACGATGAACGGACAGGTGTACATAAAAGAGTGCCTCCAGAAGCGGCTGCTTCCTCTCCTGAAGGCCCACAACGTCCCAACAATCTTCTGGCCGGATTTGGCCTCATGCCACTACTCCAAGGACGTGCTGAAGTGGTATGCGGACAATAAGGTCAATTTCGTGCCTCCCAACACTCCGGAGCTCTGCCCCATCGAGAAGTACTGGGCGATTATGAAGCAGCACCTTCTTAAACGACCTAAGGTAGTGAAGACAGTCGAGGAACTGAAGAAAGTATGGGTTTACATGCAAAAAACGGTTGATTCACAGGATGTGCAGAATCTTATGGCCGGGGTTAAGGCCAAGGTGCGGGCATTTGCGTATAGACTGTAAATAAAATACGAGTAAAATGGTAAAATGAAGTTTAATAGTTATTTCTCAATCCCTGAAAATTTGATGGCAATCGGATGAAAACTCGAATTTTGCGAATCAATTTTGTGTGTGGCAATTTCATCGTGGACACCCTTTATCATGCTCCAAATCATATGCGCATTTAATTTTATGGTGAATATTGGCACGATAAGAGCCAAAATAAATGCGCCTCGGAGATTATGCGAGTTTACATCAACAAAAACAAATGTATTCGATAAATTAATCATGAATTTCCCTAAAATTTAAGTTAATCTAAAAAAATGCAAAATTGGTCTCTGATCTACAGTTCATTTGCATTAAATTTTAAATTTGGTGTATTTATTTTTTCTCATTTCAATTATTTCAAATACTTCAATATGGTGATCGGAAGAAATCACAGTTTTGCAAAAAAGCCAATCTTTCTTCGCAATGGCTACTATAAAACTATTTGGTCATGTGATGACTTTCCTCAATGCCAATTTGCCGTTAAATGCATCTACTGGAGGCAAAGTGGTTTTAAAATGCTTTTTCAACTGACCATAATAAGATCTTTTGCGTGAGCCCTAATACGGCATTTCAAAACAGCATTTTACGGGTTCATAAAGTCATTATAAAAACATTGATATGAGTAAAAGGCACTTTAGAAGACAAGGTTTTGATATCGATGTAAAAAAGCTGTGTAGGTGCTCATAAACTTGTCTAAAATTTGAAACCTAATGGCATCTCCTACTGTCATAACAAAATCAAATTGATTTTTAGTGGCTTTCATAAAACATTAATAAAACTTGATGAAGCTGGATGCCCAAGTAACATTGCCAAAACCATCCAGCTTTATTTAGCTTTATTAAAGTTTTATAAACGCCACTGGAAATCAATTGGGTTTTATTATGGTACCAGGAGGTGCCAATAGGATTTATATCTTAGTTGGGTTAATGAGAACCTACACAGCTTCTTTACAACGATCTTGAAACCTTGTCTTCTAAAATTGCTTTTACTCCTATCCAAGGTTTTGTTTTGACTTTACGAACACGTAAAATGCTGTTTTTAAATGCCATTTTAGGACTCATTCATATTATCTTATTATGGTCAGTTGAAAAAGCATTTTAGAACCATTTTGCTTCCAGTAAATGCATTAAACGGCAATTTGGCATTGAGGGAAGTCACCAAATGACCAAATAGTTTTATAGTAGCCATTACGAAGATAAATTGGCTTTTTTGGCTAAACTGTGATTTCTTGCAATATAAGAAATCATTGAAATTTGGAAAAATAAATACACCAAATATTAAAGGTAATGCAAATGAACTGTAGATCGGAGACCAATTTTGGCATTCTTTTAGATAACCTGATTGAATTCCATAAAATTTTCAGGAAATTCATAATTAATTTATCAGATCTATTTGTTTTAATTTTCTTTATGTTGTTGTTAACTCGCATAATTTCCGAGGCGCATTAATTTTCAGCTTCTATCATGCCAATATTCACCATAAAATTAAATGCGCATATGATTTGGACACGCTATATAAAACTGAATTTGTTCTGGATATTTTGCTATCGAAAAAATCTTCCCACAAGACAAGAACTTTTTTTCAGATATTATTTACTGCTAGATGAATCAGAAGAGCAAAGAACCGAACAAAGCAGAACAACAAAAACCAACCACGATATCACAGTGAAGTTTGACAGCTGTAGCCATTTGGCCGTATGCTGGTTTTGATGGCAGCCAATAGGTTTTATGAAGGTTCTGAAGTAGTCATAACATCTTTCACTAGAACATTATCAAAATCTTTATCGTCTGATACAGGTATTATTAATTTGTTTTCACAACCGTCTATAGAGTGGGCCACTTTGTACACATTTCGGCTTTAAAGATGCATAGAGGAGGTGTTGGTGGACAAAAAAGTTTTGAATGTAGTTTTATCAACAAAGCCGGAAGAAACGCTATACGGCTGGAATAAAACTTAAATTGTTACTTTGGATGGTTTTGACAATGTTACTTGGGTTTGGCTGGTCTTCCACTCTTCTTAAGATATGGTAAACAGTCGAAGCCGCAACATTTTTGCTTTCAAAATGTCGTAACGTACTTTTTGCCCAGATTTCTGTGTAGTGGTTAGAACAGTTCAGCGCGCCCGCGAAAAACTTCTTGTTTCGTAGGCATTTTGAGCAAAACTGAGCAAGCCAAAACAATACAAAAAATACTATCAGAAAGAGGAGAGAGAGAGCCAACACATATCCACTCTCATTTTTATCTGAGCTCGTTTGTTCTTGACGAACATTGGGGCCTCGAAAAGATTCCAAAATTGTAGTTCCCACCCGTTATATGTCCCATAATGGAGGCGTTTTGGACAAAATTTCTGCAATTGTATAAGTTTAATGTTTACAACTATTCCTATTCGTTAAGGTTGGATGGTTTCGTAACAGTCATTTTCTCAACAGAATTCAATACAATAACTCTTTAGTTTGTCCACTAACAATATAGGTATGTTGTCCAAACAATGCTCGTACAGAAATAAGCTAGAAACGAGCATATCGATACATAATTCTTTATCGCGATTAACGTTAAATGTCAAGTTTTAGAGAATTAGAAAGGTTTAAAATCCTTACCAAGAGCGGAAAAAATGCAAGTTTCTTGTTTGAACTGATTCATAACATCGTCTTTCAGATACTGCGCCTACACCTTCAAGCAGCACACAAAGCATCAGTACTACAGCAACATCAAAATGCCATCCTACTGCGAGTTGGAAAGCCGGGACATCTACTACCACCCCCAGTTGCAACAGATGCACTGCATTTTCTCCGATCAAATGTAAGTAATACCATCGATACGAAGCACTCTCAAACTTCTAACTTTACACAATACCAAATACCAATTCCTTGCAGAAATCACACCGACCTCATGCCAAAGTCGATGACCATCAACAACCTGGCACCGGCCCACTACTATCTGATCTTCGTAACGGCTAGTCTGGGAAATGGACGGAGTCTGCCCTACCGATCGACAAGGATAAAAACGCATCCATACTGCCGGGATGGTGATTCCACCGCTACGGGCATCATCAATCAACAGCAGCAGCGACTCCGCAATGTTCCGATCATCAAAAAGCACCACCATCAAGCGCGGGGCAACAGCAGTATCAATATGTTGAAATCCGGTCTCCACAAGCAGCAGCAACTGATCGAGAGGCGAAACAATCGTTTGAAGAGGGACAATAAGTAGAAATTACAGTTACTATGTAAGACAGGCTTTTGAGAAAGGAAAGACGCATATAAATCCTCTCTAATTGATTTGGCACTGGATCAAACCTGATAAACCCATCCTCACGTTCATCGTCGGGACCTCAGCAGGGGAGGAAGTTCTGATTTATGTAGCTTTCTCGTTATCCTTGCATTGTATTTACACGCACATGTGCAATCACATCCTACTCATGAACGGCGTTTATTGGCAGTTAAAATTTTGTTCTATGTGGCAAGACGAGCCAACAAGAAAACAAATGCAAAGTCAAGGAAGACGCCAGACACTTGTGAGATTTATATCCCTGCTTTACATGGGAGACCAGTGCATAGACGACGACGGTGCGCTCGTCGGCCATGGTTGGGAGAAAGTGAAATAAAAATTGTATTGCATTAATAAATTAGGGATGCGACGGCAGCCACTTGTGACAAGTTAGCAGCTAGGCGAAAGTCAGAGGATTTGCGAAAATAAAATAAGAACGTTGTAAAATTTATGACACACCGGAAGGATATAGCTTTCAAGTGCTTGAGCAGCTCTCGCATTGTAGTAGCAAGTAAGAATAATAAGAATCAGCCATACAAACACAAACACATTAACGGATCGTATAAACTCTTCTATGAATATTACTTTGTAGGAACAAGCCAAGCCGGGACAGGCGATTGGCAAACATTGTTACTAATATGTATAGTAGGACCTAAGAACAACTTTCTTTCAATTAGGAACAACTCACATAAGTTGAAAACTCGTACTTTTAGCATGTAAGGACAACTAATATGGTAGATGTGTATTAGGTGTAGATTCTGGATGACATCCAAGCTTGTACCATTGATTGGTTTTATGAGCGCGATTACTTTTGTTCTTTGGAAGAATATTTATTCGATAATATTTTCTACTTTTGTAATTTTATATTCAGTCGTAAGGATTTCGTACCATTATCCATCGTTTGTAAGGTATATTTGAAATACAAATACACTTGAGTATCATCCGATTGATTGGTGTGACTTGTTTCTTTTCATAGATGTGTTTATATAATTCACCTTACATTTTCTTTCCCCAGATTCAACGATAATTTGCATACTTTGGTAAGAAAGTTTAGAGTCCTGAAGTTAGTTATGGTGAGTTCTATTAGTCTGACGAGAAGTATTGCATCTTTGAGTTTACGCATGAGAATAATAAACTTAATTTAATTTAGAACTATAGTTACCCAACAAACGCAGGATTGTATATGATAGAGGATAAGAGTACAAAGTGGAGGCGATATACGTACATTTTACATGATGCCAAATGGACGCATGTACGTATATCGCCTCCACTTTGTACTTATATCCGCTATCATATACGATTTTGTGTTTGCTGGGTAACTACGTAAAAATGTTTAATACAAAAATATTGGGAGTTCTCATGGATATTTTCATAGTTCGCCAATCTTTTCTGTCATTTTGAATGCGTTACGTTGAAAATGGTGTAATTGCATACTAGAGACCGTCATGTTATTAGCTCTATCATAATTTTCCGATTGCATATCGAAAGTCATTTGGGGATTAAGAGCTTTTCAATCAGAGATTAGAAAAGATACTAAAGAAAGCTACCCTTGCCAGCCATGACCATCTTATCCATAAGATGAAAAAAAAAAGGATAATGTTGATACTAACTAACTTATCGACGCCCTCGTAGATGCAATGTTGTAAAGTATTTAGATGTAAATATAGATAAATAAATAGAAACGATCTCACTCAATCAATATTAGCTTCCTGGGTTCAATCCGTGCTGCTGCGTCTTGCAATATTGCTGCGTCTCGCAATATCCTTTCCAGCATGGGCCCTATTTATGAACTTTCTATAGCACATTCTGCATCCTACAATGCTTGAGTACCACCTCCATTTTTTGCGCTTTTCTGTAGGTCCTTTCCTGGAAGACTAATTGGACTAAGCAGAACATCACTCTAACATTCTGCTACCACCACGACCGTCAGATAAGAGCTACATAATTAGTCAAGACTCAAATAGCGAGTCTCTGTGTGCGAAATATTTAGAGCACTTGAAAAATTTCGATCTAAGAACGTTACACCACAAAATCACTCGTAGTTACAATGAGTGTTAGGCTGTAATACTTGTATTTCTTCCACTAGACCTTTGATATGTGATACTTACTACCATTAATTACTTTAGCACAGAGACTAAGCTCGACACCAACGAGTTCTTCTCACTGTTAGGCTTGATCACTCTTTAAAAACTACTGATTGTTCTCATCATGCCTTTCTATGGGCCAAGTACCCACGGGATATGCCCTTCAACAAAGTTCAAGAAGGCCTCATATTGACCACTGCTGCTGACTGTCATCCGGATTCTTATTACATGCCCAGCCCACCGTAGTCGAGCGATTCAAGCGGTGTGGATGATGTGAGGTCCACCTAGCAACCCATGCAATTCATGATTACACCGCCTCCTCCGTCCTTCGCCTTCCGTCTTCCATCTGCACTCCACCGTAGATCGTACGCAACAACCTTTGCTCAGAAACATAAAGGGCACGTTGATCTTCCACGAGCAATATCCATGTTTTGAAGCCGTAGAGGACTACCGGTCTTATTTGTGTAGATGGTCAATGGGTCCTCCCTTAGCTCATTCGGCAAAGGCGCGGCTGAAAAGCAACACCATGTGAGGTGGTTGGGTTCGATTCTTGGTCTGGTCTAGGAATTTTTCGTTATGGAATGGGGAATGAATGAATTTTAACAGGCGCGTAAAATTTCTCCTCGGTCAATTTTAAGCCAAAAGATGGGTAAACAACGAAATGGTTTGCAAACTTTCATGCGTCATGCAACAATGATTACAACCTTTCATACAAAAGATTAGATTCAGGCATTATCTGGCTTAAATAAATGTACATGAAATCTAGGATTTTTTTTTCAATGGTGAATCTAACAATGAGAGATTCTCTCCTCTCTCGCTTTCATTTATTACAACGTCATTATAAAACTTTTGAGGATTGTTTATTACAGATAGAAATACAACAGTGCTTGCTAGCATACTCTAAAAAACAGTAGAATGAAAAACGTAATGCTGAATAGAATATTAATGAAAGAGAAAGTAATCAAAGAGAGTCTCTGAATTTCAAATTCGCCCCAATGAAAAAAAAAAAACCTAAAAATATCCCATTAATTTCTGCCAAATCTTGCGTTTCCATTATGTGCGTTAGATAACGTGGAAAATAACATTGTTTTTTTTTTTCAAACTGTGTAGGCACGAGTCGTGCTGCACGATTGTCAGCCATAATGCGCCTGATGATGTCGTTATCGAAGGTTACCAACGTGCCCAGATACACGAATTCGTCAACCGCCTTGATTTCATCGCCGTCGATCTGAACTTGTGACGGGAAGCTAGCATTGTCGTCTTCGTACGTTTTCACCATCGTCTAAAAGTTGCGTACAACGTCGTCGGCGAAGCCAAAAAGTTGGACAGACTTCCTGAAGATCGTGCCACTCATGTCTATCACTGCTCTTCAAATCACACCATTCAATGTAATGTTAAATCGGGAACTCTGCATGTAACATTTATCACCATTAGCAGATGATTTTGTGTGGCAGTCCACAAAACATGTTAATTTTTCTTAAAGTTCTTTAGCCAAGTCACATTTTTCTGAGAAGAAACTTCAATTTGGTAATATGGTGGAAAATTGTGACAAGTAAAAGTGAGTTTTTTTATTTCATTCTACGTCTACAGTGTCAGAGGAGCTTGGCTGCTTTGAGCACACTAGCAGCAAATACAACACTAACAGCGAAATGGAAGCTACGTTGGTGGTGCAGTGTTGCCATGATTAGGAGCGGAAAAGTATAAATTCAACACTGAAAAAGTCTGCACATTGTGGACGAAATACGCGTATCTGTCAAGATAAGCAATTAAGGTAGTTGAAATTAAATGGAAAATGTTAATCTTTCACTCAGCTCAAATTGTCCAGAGTACTACGCAAACAACAGTTCCACCAATGTTGTTGCGTGGATGACAGCCGCTACAGTCCTGTGGTAGAAACGAGGTTATATTATCCTGGGTGCCCGGGCATTGTAGAGTTGAAGGAAATAAGAATACCGATAGACTAGCAAGACATGGCTCTGCCTATAGATTCGTCGGTCTTGATACTATCTGTGTGTACTTTGAGGATGAAACTTAAAACCAGGGAAATATACATGGTAGAATCCAACTGGAATACCACAGATACATGTCAATATGCTAAAAAGGTTCATAAGGCCTAAATTTAAGAAAAAAGGATCTGAGGTTATAACTGGTCTGATAGCTGATCACTGCCCTAGTAAGTATCACTTAAACAAAATTGGAAAAATCGAATCATCCGAATGTCGCTTTTAACTATTTGAAAATGTTACAGTCGAACACACTACAGCACTATTAGATTAAACGAGGTCAATATTTGGAAAAGGTTTTTTAGAGCCTATCGAATTTTGGCAAAGCAATCCCAGTAGGGTACTAGGCTTTATAATATAGGAAAGGCTTGTAAGATGGAACACGATCCGTTTTTTGCTCGTAAAATGCATAATTTTTATTTTTTCGCAAATTCAAAGACATCTTTCGAAAGAAGATAGACTTTGCCCACAGAACTGGTTATTTATAGTCATCAAAAAAAAGTTATGGCGTTTTTTCGAAATCCATCAAAAATTGCAATTTAAAAAAACGTCTTGTAAGATGGAACACCATTCAGTTTTTGCTCGTAACATGTATAATTTTTATTTTTTCGATGATCTGTTGAAATAAGGACTAAAAGGCTCCAAGTTGGCTCACGGAACTGATTATTTATAGTCATCAAGAAAAAAATATGGCCGATTTTCGAAATCCATCGAAAATTGCAATTTCAAAAAATGTATTGTTATATTTTAATTTATTGTTGATTCTATGGCATTTCCAAACATAAAAAATATCATTCATATGTTTTAAAACGAAAAAAATGTGTTCCATCTTACAAGCCTAACAGTGTTCCATCTTAAAGGGCGAACACGAAATTATTGCGACACTGAAAATGTCATGCCAATTTTCTTATAATGTTTAGAATCAAACCAAAATTTTAGGGTAGTTTTTTACATATATTTACTTCAAAAATCAAAAGAAAAGTTAATTGATGGAGCCTTGAGTGTAAAATTGAACGCATTTTCACTTGATGCCCTCCATCAAAGTCTTTACAGTGTCATCCGGTACCAGTTTCTCAGTTTTTTTTTTCATTTTCTTAACATGTCCTTCTCGTCTTTGACTGTCTTCTTGCTCTTCCGAAGTTCCCGCTTCATCATTGCCCAGTACTGCTCCACCGGGCGCAGCTCCGGACAGTTTGGCGCATTCATGTCCTTTGGAACAAAATGGACAGGATTGGCCTCATACCACTCCAGGACACTTTTAGAATAGTGGCATGATGCCAAATCTGGCCAAAATAGCGGAGCTTCGTCGTGCTGCTGCAAGAACAGCAAAAGGCGCTTCTCGAGGCACTCAGATTTGTAGATCTCACCATTTACTGTGCCCTTTGTCACGAAAGGCTTACTCCTCAGTCCGCAAGAGCAGATGGCCTGCCAAATGAGATATTTTCAGGCGAACTTCGACATTTTCTTCTTCTTAAATTTGTCATCCACATAAAACTTGCTCTTGCCGGTGAAAAACTCCAACCCCGGAATTTGCTTAAAATCGGCTTTTATATACGTTTCGTCGTCCATCACACAGCAGCCATATTTTGTCAGCATCTTCTCGTAGAGCTTCCGTGCCCGAGTTTTAGCCGTCGATTGTTGCCGCTCATCGCGGTTTGGGAAGTTCTGTACCTTGTATGTATGTAGTCCAGCTCTCTTCTTTGCATTCTGGACGTAGCTCTGCGACATGCTGATCTTTTTAGCCAAATCACGGCTTGAGACGTTGGGATTTGCTTTAATCATCCGCTTCACCTTTCCCTCCGTCTTTTTGTTCTCCGGTCCCGGTTTTCTTCCAGCTCCTTTGCCGTGGTCCAACGTCAACCGCTCCTGGAACCGCTTCAACACTCTGGAGACGGTTGAATGGTGAATGTTCAACATTTTTCCCAACTGCCGGTGCGACAGGTCAGGAAATTCCAGGTGTTTGGAAAGAATTTGTTCTCTCGACTCGCGTTGGTTCACCTTCATTTTCGTTGAATCGAAAAAGACGACTTCGAGTTTGACAGCATGTAAACAATACACATCAATGAGAAAGTGTGCAAAATTTGGTTGATTTTTACCCAATAGTAAAAAAGTTATGCCCTGTTGAATGTATCGCAATAATTTCGTGTTCACCCTTTACAAACATGACGCCAGAAACACAAAACATCAAAAAATTGTTTCACTTTACGATTTGTTTGGGAATGCCTTTGGATCATAAAAATACACCAAAACTGCTAGCCAACACAAATGTTAATCTTTTGATATCGATGTGAAATGTCCATTTTTTAAGCACATGAAATAAATGCTATTATAATAATGCCAACACTTTCAAATAATTAAACCTGAAAGAGCTAAATCGAATAAGTGTATTCACTCCAAAAGCAAATGAAAATTGAAGAATAGTAAAAAAATGAGGTTAACATTTGTCAGCGCGATAGTGTTGTCGCTGTGAATGTCAAAAGTGGCGCTGTTCCATCTTACAAGCCTTTCCTTTACGAGTCAAGCTAACTGGGATTGTGTGCTGCATCGCTTACCACGTGTTAGTTGTGGTTAAATACTTGATTAGCACTAAATTACATCTGGTTCATACCACGATATTTCTAAGTATTTGACGCAGTGGTAAAAGGGCTCTACCAGCATGGAAAAAAAATACAAGCTGCATCGCTACTAGCTGCCAATGCACCGGCAGTCCACAAATTTGCTGCCTAGCCACCGCTGGCTGCCAATTCACAACAAGCTAAAAATACACCGCTGGCTGCCAATCCACCACTAACTCCTGGCCGTCTCGCTATCTGCTTATTCCTATCAGTATAAGTACCACACAAATGAAACTGTCTGCTAAGGTTAACCCGTTATTAACCAACCCTGCTACTTGTTCGGTGCGTCAAACTGCAATCTGTGAAAGGGAAATACTTTTCATTTAGTGAATTTAGTACGCAAAACGTACCTTTAAGTTTATCAAAACGAAGATATAAAGTATTTATTTGCTTAATGACAAAAGTGCGTCATTCAAAATTTTAAAAACTAGAATTGTTTAAATTACAACTTCACAAGTGATCCATACTCTAAGAAAATAAAAAATAAAAAAATTAAACCACTTTTTCGAATAATCATTATCGATCATCGATTTGTAAGTCACTGACGAATTAGGCCTATCTGTCAAAAGATTAGCTTTTCCTTTTAGAATTTAGAGGGATTGCTCGCCTTTAATAGCGTAGTGATTTGAATTGAAGTGATCATATTTTTTAACTCTGCAAGAAAACGTTATGTGCTATATTTGACTCGACAAAGTACAAGGTATTTCACAATAGGTGTCAATAAAACAAAAATTACTAGGGATTACAGCAAAACAAATCAACCAAATCATAGCATTTATTTTTCATTTGAAGGATACATGTTATAGAAATAAACATATTAATTCAGTTCGAATCACTTGCCCTTTTACTTGATAAATTTGCGCAAACGCTTTGAGAACCCATCGCTGCTGAGCACGATTTCCTGATGAATTTGGTCCCAAGTATCAACCAAATGTTTCTGAATCGATCTAAAATAAGCCCTTTCGTAGGGCCGATACGTTGAAGCATATAACCCTAAACAATGTAATCCAGAGGGTTAAGATCAGGTGAAAATGCAGGCAGAGATGGCATTTCGTACTAATATTGCGCCGGTGCGTGAGATTTGTACCTTCACAGAGGATACAACCTTAACTCACCTCAGATAAAGCAAAGTGCTCTTTTATTCGGTGAAAAATAGACAGAGTGGAAGTGTGCGCCTGTGAGCTGTGATGGGATTACCTGGAGTGAGTGAAACACACTCTCTTTTAAACGATCGCGCTCACGTGCTCTCATCTGTTTTCGCCCACGTGCTCTCGCCTGCGATCACTGCCGCGTACGCTGAGGTGAGGACGCACCAGTGCTCTTTCTGTGATTCGCTGGTGCGATTGAAAGTTAAAATATCGTCGGAGTTGATTTGTGCTTCTTTGGACCCTAGCTTGCTTTTGACGCTCCGTCAACCCTTATTTCACGTACGGCTTGCATTTCAGATCATGTCTGAGGATTCAATGAGCCTGTTCATTATAGCAGGGGACATTTGAAATTGTTTGCTCAATTTTCAGCCAGATACGGCTGGATTACGTCTTATTCGCTCCCTCACAGATTCTTCTTCGTTCTGGCAGTTCGTCTGTCACCTCCTTTGTGTTGAATATGGACATTTTCAGTTTCCTTGAACCGTTTCAAGGTACGAAAAACAAAACGCTTACTCACCCCGAACTGCTTAAGGCTATTGAATATCTGACACGGTCTAAGATTTTGCAAATGTAATTTTAAGACTTGCTCCCGTATGGATTTCATGGTAGCTGATAAATATAACAAACGGAATTGATTATTTATCTTCAACGACAAGCTGTCAAGAGAATACACTCAAAACGGATATAATCAATTCTGCTGTTGAAATTACCTAGCTTAAATAAACCAAGACTGAAAAAAGTGACACCTATTGTGAGACACACTGTTATGGACGATGAGGCCTATGTCCTAGGAAACTTCGAAGAGAACTCTCCCAACGGACAACAACTACAGAAAATTTTGGAAAATCTTGGACAAAAGCGGCCAATTCGAATGCAGGCATGTCTTCACTGACCTCATTTTGCCGCGAGCAGGCCTTAAATCATCCTTACCAAAATTAAAGAACAAATGTGGAAAAGTTAAAAAATTCCCTCCGACTAGCCTCATGCAACCTCTAGGAACAAATCCGGTGCTATATCACACATCAAAACAACACGCAAATCCCTTCATTGACACGGATAGGTACGCCTTACCTATCGCTCCAATCAATTTATTCAAGAGAACAAGCGCTCATGAGACAGCTTATCGGAATTACATGTCAAACTGTTGATAACCGCGAAAAATCACCAATCTACTGGAATATAGCTTATCAGCTACCATTTCCCCGATAAGGCAATCCATGGAAAAGCCATCGTACGTACAGGTTTCCTCTTCCGCTGTGTTATTTCCAGCAGATTTAGCAATAACATCGGTCATAAATTCTGTAGTTCTCGAGTTCTACTATGTCAGGTCGCTGATCTGGAAGCTCTGTTGAAGTTTGGTTTGGATAAAAATACGATGGAGACTATAAGGAAAGTATAGATTCATATTGAATCCAATTCAGTCATCGAGTGGATCCAGTAGAAAGTGGCAAAATGGCATTCGAAATCAGTGAAGGAGCTTTCAAATGGTTGACAGCGAAAAATTTTACTGCCGGAATCCATCAGGATTTGGATGCGAGTCCACGGGATAAGTTGATCGGATACTGGGAAACCTCGTTGAAGAATCTAAGCACAAAACAGCGGACGGCTTTTACTGTGGTTGTGATCCTGGTTATGGTGCTGGCGATATTTGGAAATTTTCTAACGATAATTGCCAATATCCGAAGGGAACAACGCCATTTATTTCGAGTATGCCTGCTTTCGCTGGCGTTAAGCGATATCCTTTTCGTGACCATCACTTCCATCGTTTATCTCTCGCAGTTCAACAGTGAATACAATTCACTTTGGGTAAGTGATTTGTTTGTACTGTATTCACAATTGATAATCGTTTTTTATTTAATATCAAACAGACGCTGGGTGAGCTGATGTGCACATTCGCTCCCTTCTTCCAAACTATGGCCGTCTTGGTGGACAGTATCACTTTGGTAGCCATTGCTCTAGATCGATATATGGCTGTGGTTCGATTGGCAAAAGGAGCCTGGGAGCCCAGCGGAGTATTTTGCGTCGCCTGTGCTGTTCTAATTTGGGGTTTGTCAGCAGGAGTTGCCAGCCCCATGTTAACCTTATATCAAATCTACAACGTTATTGTTTTGACAGCCGATCGATCGCAGTCCGATGTCATAACCGGGTACTTTTTGGCGCAGATTTGCGCGACTGATAAGAGCAAAAATGGCTACTACTTTGGAATTGTGTTTACCGTTATCTTCTTACCCCTACTGTTGTCGTTCATATGGCTGAATTCCATAATTGCGAAGGAAATTTGGATCCGTCGGCATCCAATCGATAAGCGTAAAAATCCACAGAAAAAGACGAAAAACACTGTCCCAACGGAAAGCACCTGCGAGCGTAAAACAACATCGACCAACATCAGTTCCAGCAGCTCATCGGATCGTCGTCCTCATCTACCACCCACAAGGCCCATCAGTTATTCCGCATCCAAGTGTGTGTGCTCCAATTGCGTAGATCAGCATTCACCACCCCGGGTGCCACCACCACCTCCACCTCCTCAACCCACGACAAACAGCAGCGCTCAAGCCAACACTCGGATGAAGCGTCAGCTGCGCATGTTCAAGGCCATCGTGTTCATCATGTCGGTGTTCTTCCTGTGTAGATTGCCAACCTGGATTTTCTTGCTGATAAAGCTTCACGGAACCGCCAATACGAGTGTTTTCTGGATTCTGCACTACACCTTCGGCATCATGGCTATGATGAACTGCGTCCTGAATCCCCTGATCTACACCTTCCTGGGCGAAACTATCAAGGTAACGGTTTTCCTCCGATCGGTGTGCGTTCGATTTTGGATAGATCCTTGTCGTCGAGGAATCGATAGGATGAGGACAAAAGCCTCCGAAAAGGTCAACAGTGGCAAGGGGGACGTAACGCGTGTTGGGAAAAGATGCTCACAGCACCGTGATGGCATGTTTTATGGTGACTAAAGGTGAATGTAGTGACTGGCGGCGGCTGTATGGTGGATGCAACAATTTTTCTAAAATATCAAATGTCAATGTTTGTAAAAGTAAAGTATTGAAACTGTTTGAGGTATGATGAAAGAAAGCATTTCTTGGGTAAAGTTTATGGGGTATTTATACCCCTAAAAGTATACACCAAATGAGCTTGAAGCTTAGTGGCAGTAAATAGGGATGCCTAAGAAGTTACAACCCGTCGATATATTCGAAAATTGTCATGGTCAGATGTTTTTCTTTGCAGTTTTATGTTCAGCGTCACTTAATCTACTCAACCAGCATCCAAAATCCATTGGTGCTGCGAATAAATCAACGTTCACCCATTTCCAACTACTCAGTTCGGTTGACACTTCGTTTGTTCGACAGGATCTCTGTCCTGCCAGCCAAGGGTTGCCATGATTTTCATCCAGAATCATAAACGTTCCGAACATTCCAATGTGAACTTCATAGTTCACATCGGAAATGAGTTCGTTATAATTAGAGCTCTTTAGCGTAATAACGGGTATCGCTTTACGATGAAAACAAATGAAAATATTCAGCAAAGTTAACAAAATCCAACAACGGGAGTCACTCTAGTGCTAAAATGTAACCTTGAAGAATAAGTTCAACCAAAGTGTCAACAATTGTAAAAATCACGTCACAAAAAAAATGAAACGAAAGAAACATTTTTCGTGGATTTTAAACCAAATTTTACATAAGTTGAAACGAAAAAGATGAGCTTGGCAATCAATAGAAGCATGAAGTTTCCAGATGACCTGAAATGCGTCTACAGGGTGCGGCAGAAAATAATGCGAAAATTTGTTCTATTTCTTTCAAATCCCATTTTCAACTAATTCAAGCAATAATATCAACATTTTCCAGTGCAGTTATCTTTATAAAGTTCTTTAAAACTTATTTATTCAATGTGTCCCCCATTTTTATTAATAACATCCTCGAGTCGACGTCGGAAGCTGGAGCATGCCTTTCGGACGTAGTCCTTCGACATTGTCTGCCATGTACGTG
The DNA here is from genome assembly GCA_034211315.2 of Aedes japonicus. Lineage (NCBI taxonomy): Eukaryota > Metazoa > Arthropoda > Insecta > Diptera > Culicidae > Aedes > Aedes japonicus. The sequence goes on along the minus strand of JASCZW010005919.1, from coordinate 18,162 downwards.
TTATGGTTGACTTCAGGGTTTTCACACTAGGATGTGATGTTTTGCAGGCTCGTGCTTCAACATATGCCCAAATCGAATAATCCAACGGATTAAGATCTGGACTGCTAGGGAGCCACAAATCCTTCGGCCAAAACTTCATGTTATCGTTTAACCATTGTTGGGTTCAATTGGACGTGTGACACGGCGCTCCATCCTGCTGTAGGACAACGTTTTGGTCCTCGATGAAGTTGAGCATCAATGAAAACAGGCGGCATTTTCAAACGTTGGACGCCACCAAGCCAAACATCATGACACCAGCCGGATGTTTGGTTTGAAATTTGAATTTCACTTTTTTCGGATCATTCTCCATTTTCTGCGGTGAAATGAACCATCGAAAGCATCGATGCTGAAAAGCTTTTCGTCGGAGAACAGGATTATCATTTTTCCTTCTTCAACAAGGAAAGCAATCTCTTGGAACGAGTCACTCGTAGTTCCTTGACCCGGTCCGTAATCAAGTGGCGTTCAGGTTTTCTTTGATGATTCTCAGCATGGATTTCTCCGAAATATTGGCTTTCTTTGCAAGTTTTCTTATGGAACGCACCGGGTTGCGAGCAATTTTTGCACGGACCGATTTGATCACGTTTGGCGTGCGTACAAAGCGCGGACGTCCGCTTCCCAGCTTCCGCTGCTTAGGATTATCCTGCAGGGACTAATTTATGCAGTAAACTGTTGCCAAATGGCACCCTACCACCTTGGCAATCTCTTTTGGCTTCTTTTGGGCGAGCAACAAACTTGTGATTACTTCTTTCGCGAACATTTTGACGAATTTGCAATAAAACAAATAGAATGTTTGGATGCAGCACTTGAATGTAAACATAAACAAACACACTTTCGACAGAAATTAGTCACTAGCTACACGAATTATCCCAATACTCAAGTTTGAACATTTTCGCATTATTTTCTGCCACACCCTGTAGAGACTCTAATTTCGCCACATTCTTCAATCATAGTTTGAGGTGGAGTAGCAAAGATTGTTCTATTAACAGGGATTAACATGGCATGAGAGCTTAACTAGTTTTTCGGCATTTTAGCGTAAAATTTACATTACAATTGCACTTCTAACCTTCATCTACTCTTCCCACAAAAAATTGGCATGCGGTTATAAAGACTGTACTCAAGAAATAGGAGACGCACAAAAATGGTCGGCAAAAATTAATTTACAGTCGGATTGTATTAAACTTTTAGAATTTTTATTTCAACAGTTCGGTTATGAATCCTGGTAAATAAAGTAATGTTTTATTTTCATTGGATTATTGCATCTCCTCTCCATGATCGAATGCTCGCAGTTTGTCTTTGACACCACTTATTTCAATACTTTTACCCATGGTTGCTGATTCACGCAATACGAATGAAATCATCTGCCAAGCTGCACGGTGCATCGGTGCTAAGAAAATTATTGACTTTATATTTTTGTTTTCCTTTTCTCGTTCACAATTTCTCACTCGCATGAAGATAGTTCTGATGTATTTGACAGCCTTTTGATTCACAGATGAGTCACATTGACAACGAAGCAAACGCATGACTCGAAACGATACGAACGAAGCTATACGGACCATATGTACAGTTGCGAAAATGCGCAGCAATGCAATGTGAGTCTTTTAAGAGCACAATTCTAGTTGTCCTATTAGGTATTTCTCGCATTTAAAATATAGTTGAGCTTCCTATAGTGAGCATCTGGAATTAAAGCTAATTGGGGTACAATTTTTGGAGTTATTTGTAGAGATTGCATCCTGGTATCTTAAGAAAAGTTATTCAGAAACTAGATGACTGTCTTCTGGTCAAATAAGACTTTCGTAAATGCATCAGCTGGACCTTTGGGAGACCTAGAAAAATATGGAAGGCTTGTAACTCTGCGGTACTTATAAAAGCATCATTTGGATACATTAGCACTTGTGACCTATAAACTAACCCTCCGGATTACCGTGGAACTTGCTCATCATCCGAGATATTCATAAACGGGGTTAACATACTAGTCTATGTACTCTGTAGTTTAATTTTTAAGTTTTTTTGAGAAGTAATTCAAATACATTTGAATTTGGGATCTGAACGTGCGTTATTTATATTTTTTCGTTTTATGTTTGTTTTTGCAAAAAAACGTGTTTTAGATTATAAATTGTATTACTTAATGAGAACCTTAGCGTAGTCAGTGTTCCAATCCGTAGATGGAATGATCTACTTCCGATACATTTGAAAGTGTTTTCGGGTCGGAAATTCATTCGACTGGCCTGCAGAATAAGTGTATCAAATTTCTTGCCACATATCAAACTTTCTATATTGGAATGACAAAAAAGTCCTCAATGAAGAACTGTAAAAATGCTACAACCACTGCGGCAGGCTATGTCTAGTAGAGAGTATCAGACAAAAAGAAGAAATCGTACTACTACACAACATAAAATATTTTCTTAGAATAGTTTTCGTTTAATTAATTCTAAGATCTTCACTGAGCTACATTTGCATTTGAAAATTGAGTGCAGAACTTTTCGAATCGCGAATCGCGAAGTGGTGGCGGTGATGGACGACGAGACTTATCACACCCTGGATGGCGATGACTGGCAGGGCACTTCGTATTTTACTCCCCCCACGAAGGAAGTGAGCTGCGAGGTAAAGTTCATTTCACACACCAAGTTCCCCAAGAAGCTGCTGCTGTGGCTGACAATCAGCGAGAAGGGGATGTCAAAACCACTCTTCTTTCGCTCTGGACTGGCCGTGAACGGGGAAATTTATAGTACGAAATGTCTGCCGGAATGTGCGTCGTTCATCAAGAAATACGATAAGGGCGAAGACACGGATCTGACGACGGCCCACTACTCGAAGAGATCATTGGAGGAGATGTAGTGGCTGAACCGCCCAACGTCCCCCAGCTACGTTCCATCGAGAATTTCTGGACCAACCTAAAGCGTGAGATCTACTCCAACATTTTGTCGTGAAAACTAAGGAGGAATTTATAATTAAAACGAAGAAACTCCAAAACATGCCTACACGCATGTTTTCGTCCGCCATGGTGAATGTTCCGGTTAACTGCCGGAGGGTCGCTCGCAAAGGCGTAGAATTTTGTCTCAAGTTAGCTTAAATAATTAGCTTCCATGAGAAATTTTTCAAAGGCAATTATCTGTCTTAGCTTTTTTAACACCATTCGAAAAAAGTCCATTTTTTAATGCAAACGATAGGAGCTGAATGAGCTACTGTGGTCTGGTATAGGAAGAACTTCCAGTCGAGGAACTTTTCATCAGCGAAGGGTAGATTAACCTGCGCTAAATGGTTCAGAAAACGAGTAGGATCTAAGGAGCTCACGAAGAAGCCGACTATAGCAAGCCAGCTATAACTTTCCAGAACCGCAGCGCAAATGAAGAGAAGACTAGCAGGCTAGCAACGTGGGTGCATAAATCACGAGCAAGAGGGTGCATTTAGTGCATTCGATGAATGTATACGCTCATTTTCTTCAAAACAAAAAAAAAAAAGTCCAAACGAACAAACTTTCTTTAACCTGCATCGAGAGAACGATGGAAATACTATGGCATGAGCTCAGGAAAAGGTGGAATATTTTAAACAATACCAAATTTATATATCACTCGTTTCCTAGTTCAACGGAACGTACTGAATGGTGAATGAGTTTGGAAGTCGTCCATATTGGAAACATTTTTGTTTATCTTATGATTCGTTAGAAATATAGATGTGAATTACGGATTGTGCATAGTAAGACGGAGATAAGATCGAAAACCCTACGCATACGATAATTCATGATACATCAGCGAGCCTCCGGATTCTCGAAGCACATGTCTGAAATCTTCCTATGGTTACAATAGGTTCACGCTTAGTTTTTTTAAAGAAATCTGTAAAATTTTACCGAAGTCTTAACAGCTGAACGTTCGGTAATCAGATTTAATGGGTTTCTGTAAAAAAATTTACCCACTCAATAATGAAATTCACTAATAAATAGGATTCTGGACTTTATGAACTAAAGATGTTCATAAACGTCGCAACGATGCAAATTACCCACTCAATAATGAAATTCACTAATAAATAGGATTCTGGACTTTATGAACTAATAATGTTCATAAACGTTGCAACGATGGCATCGCAGCGATTGCTCCGTGTGATTAGCATCCCAAAGTTCTCCCCGTCTCACTTGTATCTCCTTACTTGCATTGTCTCACTCATGTCGCATCCATTGCTTTTCGATCGTATTAGTCGTAACAATACTGGTGGATCAAGGATGAATAGAGAATTGCAAGAATAGTTAACAAAAAACTCGTTCACTATTCGCTCACAGATCTTCGCATCAGAAAACGCTTCGGTTCATTCGGGACTGTTCATTGCTTTGATTTGCGCCTGCAAATGAATTGAAAAATTCGACATGTTCGACGTGAATATCAGTATCCTGTTTTGTAAGCAAACATATAATTAAGAAAAGGGTATGAAATATGTGAAAGAGAAACTTGTTTACTTATTGTATCTTACACCACAGTACTATTTGCAAATCATCTTGTAACTCATCTCATCTCCGATCAGTTCAGTACCGCCGTGCTATTAGAATACTTTCTATGTTAGGTTTGGTAGATCAGTCAGTATCGATTTGATAGTAATGGAATAAAGTTGAGCTGAAAATTGGAGTCTTTTGAAAGGAGAACGTATTATCATTATCGATGTGGTTCTTCACCTATCTAATCTGAAAAAGAAATGGGAAAACTCCAATTCGAAGACTAATGCTAAAACAACAACGCGAATCCTTAGAAAAAAAATCCAAGCTGTACCACGCGGACGATGCTCGGAAAAGATGATGGTCATCGAAGGGCTGTACTCGCAGGACGAAACAATGACTCGAACCCCTCCACCATATAAAAAGAAGAGTGTCAACGAAGAAGAAGAAGCTTCAGTAACCAACTATGACCTGATCGACGTGACAAACGTCGTGAAAGTGATGTAAGCCCAAGGACCAGACAGAATCCAAACCTGGCAGAAGAAACAGCGAATTAAAAGAACCCAACGACTCCAACGAAAAGACAAAATTTCATTTCATTATCTCCAATCCGGTCAACAAATCGCAATGTTTTGTAACATAGTAGGCGGAATATTATAGTTTGAGATATTTCAATGCAGACGTCTTTCAAATTTGCCACATCGACAAGCAATTACTTGTCATTTACCATTCTTTATATACTATCAATTCTGCAGTATAGAGACATTACATTCTATTGTAATGTTTTTTTTATTCTGGTCATGTTTCTTACCGTTTTTGTCGATTATCGCTGAACTTTTTAATCCTCTGATATATAGACCAAATGAGAGGAAGAAATGGTGTCATTTAACCCACTAGCTCTATATTAGTTTGCCGATAAGTTTTTTTTTCCAAAAGCTGAATATAAAATAGTTATTGTGCACTTGACTAGTCCAGCTACTTTGTCTAACAAAACATGTTTCTAACACTTTTACGTATCTACGAGCTGAGAGTGTATACTCAACGTTTTAACGGCATGGCGTTCACCAGAACTTGCCGAATATCGTAATCCTCCTCGTCTTCACTGCACTGTCCTGATCTAAATATATTCCAGATTCCAGAAAAGTATTTCAACTGTATAAGACTGTAAATATTGCACTGATTTTCAAAACACACCGCAAAACAGTTCACTAGGTTCGTATAAAGGGATATGTAAATATATTTGTAACACTGCTCGATGAACGGTCAATACGAAAAATATGCTAGACACAATATGCTACATAAGGGCGGACTTTCAGCAGATTACAGTACATCAGTTCTACACTACAAGAGACAAGTTTGATGTACCACCAACAGAAGCCCAATAAAAAAATATCCATTTGCCACGAAGTTTATGGTGATATGTGTGTGTGGGATGCAAAGTGCTCTATTTGTGATAACTTCAACAATGAATGGCCAAGTGTACGTGGAGGAATGTCTAAAAAAAACTTCTTCCGTTATTGACGTCACAGAGACAACCAATTTTTGGGGTTTTCTTGACGCTATGCCACTACTTCAAACAAATGCTAGGTATAAGAGAAACAAGATACACTTCGTATCCAAGGACCTTAATCCACAAAACATGCCAGATTTGAGAGCAATCGGAAAAATTAGGCTTTTATCAAGCAAAAATTACGCCAACATCCTAAAACAATCAAAACAGGTCTTAAATTTAAGAAAGCATTAGTCAATGTTCAAAAGCCTGTCGGTTCCAATGTTGTTCAAAACTCAAAGAGGGTATGGATAGAAAAGTAAAGGCATTTGACGCCGCAAGCATGTTGAGCTATGGGCAAGCCATTGTTGAAAGCGGAGAAAATGTCGGTCCAAGCGATGTACAAAATCTTATGCGTGATATTAAGAAGTAAGTTCGGGCTTTTGGATTTGGTGAAGAAATACAGTGAAATAAAAATACCTAAACCAATATTATACATTGTATTTTATTCCCTGAATATTTCATGATAATCGGTTGAGAAACTTGGAAGGACGAGTTTAAAGTGATGCAATTTTACTGTGGACACCCTTTAGAATAAAGTGAATATGGAAAACCTTAAAGATGTTTTATTTGATACTCCGAAAATTACAAGACAATTGTTCAAACGACGGATTTTTAACAAATCGCTTTGTCTGTTACAAGTGTAATATAATTTAATGTGTTTAAGTGCGTCATACTGGTCTCAGGGTCCATCGTTCTCGAAAACTGAAGTTTGAATTATGTGCGAACATCACTGCTATGGTGTTTAACTAAATATATTTTTGGTGTTCTACTGGACTATCTTAGACTTAGGACTATCTTGAATTATTTGTCAATCCAAAGGATTCAACGCAAAGTCTTCTTTTCCACAGAATTAATTACTTAGCTAGACAGGAAATATCGACCACCCTGTGAAACATGCACACCCCCATTTTGTCTCCTCTCTGAGTCTCTTATGCTTTCTCCACCGTATCGGGTCGCCTGAAGCTGGACTGGAGCTCACGTCATCACCCGTGAGAGCTCCAACCGGTCGGCCTATACTCGCAAAGCAGCGACCGCGAGAGCCCAACAAGAAACGGGCGCGCGCGAATCCCTCAACCGGCATCATGTGCTCCGACAAAGTCCACTCGATCGGTTCCCATGAAAAGACGGTGTAGCTCGCTTCATGGTCTCGATTCTGCAGCTGTCGCGATCAGTTGAGTGTTGACCGCGGATCAAAGCGGACGACGTCTCCCCCGCCTGTCTGGCAATCGTAAACGCGGACGCGTGTGATTTCGGTCGTGGTTTCACTCTTGAAAGCTCTATTTACTGGAATTAGCTGGAACAACACGCGGCTCGTGTGCTATTTTCGTTTATTTACAGTGTAGGTATGGATTAATCTACTGTTGTTATCAAATCTGAAATCGGGAAAAGACAGCTGTGTGTGACTGAAACCTGATCTACAACCTCTAAGCAGAGAGCATGGTGGATTGAGGTGTTGGCCATCGCTCGCAAGCGGAGTAGTTCATTGGATAACAGAAAAAAAAAAGAAATGCCAATATCCGGAGGCCCGGTTCGGTTTCTGCATCTAAGATAAGATCTCTGTGGAGGCACATTTGTGCGAATGGTGGATTAGTGTCACATCACGACGCGCAAATTGTCTAATCAACTGTCTGCTTACGATCCAGGTCGTTGCATTTTTTTCGGAGCTCGGGAAAGCTCTGACGTGTCTAGGAAACGAAAAAAAGAAATTAGGTTCGCTATCTGCCAATGGACTCACGTAGTTGGTTTTGCTGTTGTTTTGTGATTATTGAGAGTTCATAGAACCTTTCCCGGAGCCGTTAAGAAGTATCAGTAGAAGTGTAAGTGCGCAAACAAAGAAGCTGGCTCCTCTTGCCAGCGTGTCTTGAGTGATTATCTTCAAGTGTCGACTCGCAAGTGGTGCCAATGATCTCTGCCCGTCTGAGATAATCTGTCCAAGTGCGTAGCCACTCTTCAACGGTTCCATAAAACTCGATACGGAGTTTACGTGCATGGCAGTCACTTCGAAGAAGGGTTGTGATGCATTGACGACTTCATTTTCCCACAACGAAACGAATTAATCCACCGGATAATTGGATATGCACATAGGTGCAAGAGTGAACAACACAGCATTAAGAGGAAAAATGAAAATTTACAACTCTACTTGATCGGAAAGAAAAGGAAAATACAAAACCGTGTAGCAACAACCGGCAAAAAGAAGAAAAAGAAGAAGCAAAGGTGAATGATGAAAAACGGTTTCCAATAGGCTCGTTTACCTATCTTTATGTACGAAAAATGCTTTTTTTTATCGAACACTGGGCAAGTGAAGTGTGTGCAAAACGAAATCCTCAGTAGAGAGTTGAATAACTAAACGAGCTTATTGAAGTCGAGAGTTTGGTGAAAGATAACAACAACGTCCGACAAAAGCAGCAAAACATAAGAAAAATGAAGCAGGAATTTCTCCTTTTTCTCCGGCGCGTCGCAATCGATTTTGATCGTTTTGTATGAACGGTTATTTTTTTTTTCTTACTTCATTGCCACCGTTTCGAACAGCAGTGCAGGCACCCATCGGCGCGCTCAAATGACGGGAAATACCTGTTTCCACCATCCAACCGCGTTAAACTATCAAATGAACATGTGAAATATTGATCTAAGCAAAAAAAATCAAAAGTGCTTCTTCGACAACGCCCAATTTATTTTGTGTTCGATTCGACCTACTAAATTTAAAAAAAGTGTAATTTCTCACAACGCACCGCTGAAGACAACCACTGAATGCTAATTTCAATTTGACGCTAAACTCGACTACCTTCAGATATGCAATCTGGCACCGGCCACCGAAGCAGGCCGTGTGTTTTTGAAAAAGCTGTCCTTCGATGAAGTTGTTGTGAAGTGTTTAGTTATACAGTTAGCTGGAGGTGATTTGCTTATTTGCATTCGGCAGTCCATCAGCATGGGGAATTGCTGCTGCACTGTAAGAGATTTGGATAAGGAGGACTCTGACGGTTGAGTGGTGTGATATCTTGAGAGCAATTCTCGAAGAAGACTGTTAAAACGTGCATGAAGAAATAGTGCTTCTCTACAGTGGTGTAAACATTCATTTGGACTTAATTAGATTCATTTGCCGTTTGCTAGTACAAGTAGCTTATTATCAAAAATATTGTTTTATGAAGTTGTATTACTCAACTATTTCCACAAATTTGACTTTTGTTCATTGCTTTAATTGAAACATCTTAGACGTGGAACGTATGTTGATCATAATATCCAATTGATGTTCGAAATTTAGTGTCATTGAGTGCCAGCAAGAGGTTAGGTACTGCAATTTCCAAACAAATTATATTATAAAATTCAGCAACATCTTATAAATTTGGTGAAGTTCAGTTATGTAGGTTTCAAATGGAAGAGAAGCAACCGTAAAGGAATTTCGCTCGCACTTCGCAAAAATCCAATATTATTCCATCGCCTACTTGGAAAACAAATTGGCATCAAACATATCTAGACAAACATTTAAAGAGGGTAGAAGAGCCAAAATGTAAACAAATCATATTGTATAATATTTTGATTGAACAATTTCAGAACAACTAATTTACCTTGACAATGACATTAAAATCAATTATGCACTTCCTTAAACAAGACAGATAAATTATGGCGTTCTTCCCATATTGCTCTAGTTATTTTGTTGTTCCGCCGTTTTTTTTTATTTCGACCTGAGCTTGACGTATATCTTTACGTATTTTATGCCTAAATAAGTTATATTTCTTTTTCAAAACTGAAAAATAACCATAACCATAATTTCATTAAATGATTTTGCTTCGCGTTGAAGAAAACAAATTCATTTGTTAACTTATTTAATAAACTTATGACCTTTGTTCAGATCAACTCAGATTTCGTAACGGAGAGCCATGTTTTCCTACTCTGTGTAGACAGCCGGAAATTATAAACGCCGTATATCGGCCTTAGCTACACAGAAAAAAAGCTTGTAGTTAAAACTACCATTTTACCCGACCATGCCTTTGTTCAAAACTACTATGAAATTTCAGTCAAATTTACTAAGTAATTTTGAACTAATTTTTGGTATATTTGGCAGACCTTATATTGATATCAACTGCACCATGGTTGATCTAATCGCAGGCATGTTAAAATCGAACGCATTGATAGTCAGGTGAAAATTTTTGATGTTTGCGCTTAATTCAAATTTTAATTAGCATTAAAATATGTTTATATGTTTAAATAGATTGCAAGAACTGTATTTTTATTTGAATTTGTAAATCGTAAAAAATCCTGAAGTCTTCCATGGATTTAAATAATTTTGACGTCAACTTGGATTGTACGCTCCGAAAGTGACACGTTCTTGGAAGTACGATGCTACTGATGAGATTGAAGCATTTTAAATGGTTATAATATATTAATAACGTACTTCTCAGATTTTTTAAGCTTTCACTATCCAATTCAACCTTCAGTTCTTTCGTGTTCTTCGCGTTTTCCTGGACTGGATTCCGAGAAGTTTTTTTTATTTTTTGAACAGCGCACTTTTAACTATACAAAGTGAGTCAGGAAACGCTAAGATATTTTTTCCCATTAATGGGTAGAAAAATGCCCATATTTTGGTCTCTCATTGAAAATAAAAAATGGGTCTTTAGTATGCATAATTTTGATTTTAAATGTACCCAATTTTTGACAGCTTCATATACTATCAAAAAATGAATACATTTTTACCCGTTAATGGGTACTGGCGGGTTACAGCAACAATCAATATGCAACTAGCGATTTGAAATTGGTTCACTGTTGTAGAACCCCTTGGTCCGAATTACACCTTGAAGCCAGCACCTTGCTGTACATATTTGCACCTTTGTTTTGATTTGCTGTGTTATTTTGACAGGATTTTTGAGAGTGTGTTCGTGTGAGTTCATTATGAGGGGCGCATTATTAAGATTGGGACCGAGCTTGGGACGGATGTGCAAGTACTGACTGAACCAAGAAAAAAAACCTTTTTGGATGGGACCTACTAGTCTTAGAGTTAGTCTATGGTTACAGTGTAGGCATAGTAGCAAACAAGATGCCAGAATGTCATCATTTAATGGCATGTTCGCAGTGCTGGCAGTTTAACAGGCGAAAACACTAAAGGGTCACCCACAATTGATACGTTGTGGATGGGTTGACGTAAATTTGACAGAAAAGCTATGAAAAAACTGTCAAATTCACGCAAACGCATCCGCAACGTATCAATTGTGGGCCAGCCATAAGGCGTTATAACACTCTAAAAATAAAAAGAGCGTATTTTGGCTATCAACTTTTAACTCTATATAACATTTTTCTGCAAATATTGTGTGAAAAGGTTAAGCACTGCATTGTTATACAAGATCTGAGCACAATAAACGGTTTATTGGAGCTTACTATGGAAATAGGATTTGATTTTCGTATTCGAATCTTGTCCTACAGTTTCTGGGTCGTTATTTTGGAATACTGCCATTTTCAAATGTTAGTCTAGTTTAAATCTACTTTTAGGTACTATCAAGTTCACTGATAAAATTTTTATTAATAAAATTTTTAAATGTTTAAGCTGTCCTCACTGTACTTATAACGGAACAACACCCTTAAAATTTTTAGAAGTACAGGTTACGGTTAGAAGTACAGAAATTCCTCACAGAATTTTATTTCTTGAAAAAATTTCGTCAACGAACTTCATAGTACTTACAACTAGTATTCTTCTATCTTTCTAAGGCAGCAGGAATAGCATCAAATAGCTATAGACTAACAAATTTATCTTTAGTTTTCTAAATTTAAGGTTATTTGCTCAGAAACTTACATGAGTCAGTAAATTATTAAATCTAGATTATTCACCGTAAAAATTAACAAGGATGTTAACAGAATTACCAGTAATGTGACTTATCCAAATATAAACATGTTCTTGGTGGTTTATGTAAACCAATACAAATGTCTATACTTTTATGGTTTCAATTGTTCGTGTAGAAATGGGTAACTCAAAGTGCTATTGAAGGTTCGATTGCCAAAGGTCATTTCTCTGTGTGTAGATTACAATTCGGTAAATCGTTCAAAGGATCATCGGTGTTCTCGGTGGTACAGGTTAGTTCCGATTTTCCCAACAGGTGTTCAATCGTTTTCATGGACAAACTGTTAATCAGTAGTGGGACTCCTTTTGCTTCAATGTCCAAAATTTGAGGCGACTGAAGATAATGAGGGTTATTCCGAGAGTCGAAGTGACGTTTGGCACTTGGTGAAGTGAGAAAAGTCACCAGCAGTAACCTGACTCTCCATTTGTTTTACCCAGAAGAGTTACGTTACTACAGGTGACTCTCACTTCACCAAGTGCCAAACGTCACTTCGACTCTCGGAATAACCATCGTTATCTCGAATTCTGGACACAGCCCAAAGGACTAGTAAGATGACGGATTCAATAACAGCTAGTCCCAAAAGTACAGGATCAAACCCCATCTAAAAAACATTAAAAACGAATAACGTCGATCCTCGCGGTTACACTTATTTCCTGTTACATTATGAGCAGATCTTTCAACCATTCCCGCAGCCACCAAAGAGATGTTCCTGTTTTATTTGTTAAAATATATTCGTAGCTCAACGTATTGTTTTCGTGTAATGCATAAATGCTCTTTTGGTGTCAACAAATGCTCTGTAGTTTTGCCAGTTGCGCGTTCGGCATTGAATACATAGCTTTGTTGCAGAAAACAGAAAATAGATTCGTCAATTCTTTTCGTATTAGTCTTTATTAACATGACTTTCAGTCTCAGGCTGGTTCGTCACGTCAGAAAGACGACCTGGACGCTACTTATAGAACCCATCAACACATGGGCCGGGACCAACGACTTTACTTCCTTTCCAAAAGAGGACGTGATGAGAGATTTTTCGTAGTTCTGAAAAAACAACTTCAGATTTTACAAAACTACCAAATCACAGTACTTTTCCGAAGTTCATCTAAATTTTACTTTTTTCTAACATCTTTTTTTGGCCAAATCACGTATTGACATTGATTTGTTCTTCATGATCAGAGATACCACTTTCTGCTCCAGTTTCGGGTTGGAAGAACCGGGTTTTCTGCCTCTTCCTGGTAGCTCATCCTAAGAATAGTGTAACCAAACTTATTATTGATGGTTTTAACACTCGCATGATGAATTCCAAACCGCTTCGCCAATTTTCGCATAGTAATACCCTTCTCACTTAGCCATGTGTCCAGAGCCTTAATTTTCACTTCCTTTTCAATACGCGACATTTTGAAAACGCAGAATTTGAACCGCACAAACAAGTAAACAAAAGAAAGCTGACAGTCAAACGCACAGCATGCAGTGTGCAGAGCATAAAAAACCATCACAAATACATGCGTACAACGCAAATGTATGTGGATAGCTTATATTCGATACACTCCTTACATTTAAAGAAACTCAAAAGAAAAATGACAATGAAGACAGCTCTTGGAAAAAATGCGGACAAATTCGTTTAAATTCCACTAGAAAAAGCTTACCTTTTGACAGTTGGGCTTAGTTCGTCTGTGACTTACAGACTTTTGTCATTGCTTTAGTGGGTTTTTGGCAAGCTTTTAATTACATCGACTGCCCGTAATGTCGCTGTTACCTGCTTTTTCAGCAAAGATAGCAGAAAAAGGTTTTCGGATAATGAGTGGTTCTTATTTGCTTTTAGCCTACACAGCTATAATAAATAGCGTGAATTTCTGTTCAATGTCATGCATGTAAATGGAGCGTCATAAAACGTGAAAAATTGCATTATACATCGTGAAATGCTTTGGGACATTGCAAACATTGCCGATAATGTTGTATACAAAAGATATTCTTTTAAAGAACTGTTTCATGCAAGTTGCTGCTTCGTGTGAAATGCTATAAAATTTTAAATGTTCTGATATTTACATCACAATGAAAATTCAGATTTTTTTTTCTGTGTTTGTAATGTTACACTAAGTGATAGTGCAGAAAGTAAACACATAGTTCTTGCGTTTCGAACGTCCTGTGATGGTATATGATGTGATTAGAAGTCACTATGACGTACGGTTCTTCCCAATGGCAAACTTACACTGTACATGTCAGTAATCTTCACTATTTCGTTGTATGAAGCGCCAAAAACAAAGGTGTGGGCCCAGAACAAACACGAACACAGATAAAAATAAACATTGAATTTACTGGATTATCTAATGCACATACAGGGAATGCTAGATTTGGCAGAAAATAATGGTATATTTTATGTAAATTTAAGTCAGATAACGCCTGAATCTAGCCTGTTGTATGACAGATTGATCACATTGTTGTATGGCACATGAAAGATTGCAAACAATTTCGTTGTTTACGCCACTTTTGGCTTGGAATTGAACTAGGGGAAACTTTACACCCTTGTTAAAATTCATTTTTTTCTGTGAAGCCCACTAAAAGGATAGACAATTTCCTTCCAACGAAACCCTCTCTTTACATGACATGAACAGTAAGCAATACACATTAAGATTTCCGTCTGATGGTTTGTGAAAAATGCGGTTAGCAAACTCACTGCAGACTGCTGGAAGTCAATTGGACCTTCGCTGATCTCAATGTGACGAAGGTATAATTATTCATGACGTGAGCCAGATCACCACGGATCCTGCATCCAGCAAGGGAGGTCTCATATGTAGCAGTTTACGATATAGAAGGGGTACACCTTCGCAAATTTTCTCATTTGTGTTGCAGTTCTAAAGCTGTGTAGAGCAACAAGCCATTATAGACTGGCAGCTGGCGATGGGATAAACCCAGCAGAGTGATGCCTATTTCGGCAGCGCAAAGCAGCAAGGTTGCGGTAATGTTGGATTTGGCAGCTAGTGGTGGCATGTACCCTAGAGGGTGCACAGGCGATCAACCGTTGGTCAGGTACATGATGACTCAGCAGGCTGTTGCTAGGGAGCCATTAGCTATGCAATCGGTTGCCCAAGCCAGTGGTGTATTTCTAGCCATCCTGTGGGCGCAATCACGAATAGCGAAATAAGGTGCTTGTGTGTGATCCTGTTGGTAGCCATCTATGGTAAGGCGTAACGTGCAACGGAAGACCGAGAAGGTTCAGTTTAAATGTAGATCAGTAGGTAACGACTAACCTTGACTCTATTCCAGCATGGGTTAACGTTAACCTACAACGCTCATTTTTGCAGTATGGTGCTTCACTAGATGAGCGTTGTAGGTTAACGTTAACCCCGTGCTTGGAATAGGGTCTCGGGGTGCTTAAGTCGTTACCTACCCTATTTGAAGTCCGTTTTTTTTTCAGAGCGACCAATTCAATTTGAGAGAGTTAGTTTGATTGTAATTTATCCAAAATCTCTTCCAAGTTCCTGCCAATTGAAAGCCATCGGTGGCTAAAAAAAATATAGTTTTCCCTTCGTTGCATACCTTAAGTCTTGTGTACAATTTCTGAGACGGCTCGGACATTTAAATGGTGTAGTAGGAGATGTTCGCTCATCACCATGAGGCACCAAGAGTGGACATTAATGTTTTGCTAGTATGAAAGTGTACGGTAGGTTGGAAATAGAACAGATGTATTGAAAATTGAGCGAAAGGGCATGGGTACAGTAGTACTCGAACCAAGGACGTTACCCTTTGCCTAACATCCCACTGCGGGGTAGGTCGAGGCACGGACGAATCCGGCACCTCAACAGGCAGACTCTGCATAATAAATGGTAAAATTCATCGTGTACAATGTGTCTATCATACAAATCACCTGCCTGGGCACCTTTGCGAGCGAGTCTGCTTTCTCATTGCCTGGGATTGAGGAATGTGAAGGGACCCATACAAAGGTGGTCAAATATGATCTTTCGTCCAGCACACTCATATGTTCCCTCAGTTTGGAAAGAAAATTAGATGAGTGTTTACTAGGCTTCATCGACCGAAGAGCCTCAATCGAACTGCGGCTGTCCGAGAAGATCAAGTAATGGTCTGCGGGTATGTTGGGAATCATCCCCAATGCGAAGTTGATTGCTGCCAGCTCAGCAAAATAAACAGAACAAGATTCCTGAAGTTTGTGGAAGGCGCAAGAGTTTTCACTGAAGACACCGAAAGCCAGTGGATCCATTGAGGCGAGACCCATCAGTGAAAAACCTTTCTTCAGAATCGACGTTTCAGTAAAAATACTCGGAATAATAATAGAACGAAGTTGATCCAGAATCCCATGAGATGCTTGTTTCACGAAAACATCATAATGAATTGATGAACTGTTATAGGTGAAGTGAGCACGGGCTGAAGTATAGCACGGAAGACACATATCCGACGATATGTAGTGGTGATAAATTCTCATAAATCGAAATTGTGTGTTTAGCCCTAACATTTCTTGAAAATTTTCTATTACAAATGCGTTTTCCACTCCACATTTGATTAATACTCTGAGTGAGACCTCCCAGAATCGATTCTGGAGGGGTTTTACTACTGCCAGAACTTGGAGGCTCATGTTATGCGTTGAGTGCATGCAGCCAAGAGCAATACGCAGACAACGATATTGAATTCGTTCCAATTTTATAAGGTGACTTTTTCTTGCCGAGAGAAAACAGACAGAGCCATACTCTAAAACAGAGATAGTTGTTTTATAAAGGGTCATGAGGTCTCCCGGATGAGCACCCCACCATGTGCCACAAATTGAAAGAAGAAAGTTGATCCTTTTTTGGCATTTTTGCTTCAATACGTATTAAGTGCACTCCAAGTGCACTTTGAATCAAACCAGACCCCAAGATATTTGAAAGATAATGATTGGGTAATGTTTCTGCCCAAAAGATTAAGCTGCACCGGGTCGGGTTTCGCTTTCGCTTTTGTGCAGTGTTCTGCCAATCAATTGTCAATATCTTTGACGGAAAAGTTATAAAGAAGGGGGCCAAGGGAAAATTTGAAAATAACTGAAACCGTTTGAACACTAATACTTTAATCATTTCTCTATAGATTTTCGAGATTTTTGCTTCAATCAGTTGGATTTTTTAGTGACTGTCAACTATCAAAAAATATCATTAATTATTGACTTTGAATTCCCTAACACACCCTGCGCAATCTAAAAAGCGGTAAGGATAATGGTCTCCAGCTGGTCGATCATATCAACACAATCACTACAGCCAGCACAACCGTTACTCTTTCATCATACCAATATTCAATCCAAACGTCCCTTTCCAGGGCCGCCAAATAATTTCTAAGAAGCGAATCATAAAATTTTCTAAAATACTTACTCATTTACTTATGATTACCCAACGTTTCATTAGAACAGTACCTGCGTTGCAATTTTCCGCTACGAAACTAACGAAATTAATGAAACAGTTTAACGTAGTCTACGTCAACCGGTCTTGTGTTAAACACAACCCCACTTTTTTTTCCTTTTCCAAAAATAAAACGGTAAAAATTGAGCCAGCCACACACTACATATGTTTTGCATATATAACACTTCTATAACTATATTTGATCGTCATTGTTTATTAAAAAAAAACACTTTAAAAAAAACTCTCTTAGTAGCGTATTAGTAGAACCCCTGCAATTGCAAAACTAGGATAAATTGAATTAACATTTCACTTCATCACTTCTAAATAAATAAATAAACTGAAACATTTTTACAAACTATCACTAAGAAACGAACTCGTCACTGAAGAAAAATGTAAGTCCTAGACGAAATTTGTCTATTTGTCAAAACATGAGCTTTTCTAGTGAAATTTGAAGGAACTTGCTCGTGGGTACTGGTTGTTTAAAGCGTTAATTTAAATTTTCCTCGAACCAAATTTTTTTCGGCGAAGATCAGCAAAATTTTGCTGAATTTTCAGTTATCATTTCAGCAATATAACATTACTGACTTTTTCAGCAATGCGAAATGTCATCCTGCTTGACAGAAGTTTGCTGAACTTTCAGTATACATTTGATTTTTGCTGAAAATTCAGCAGTTTCGGCTGTTCCGTGATTTTACGGCACTTTGCTTGTATAATTCAGCAAAAATTAACAATTTACTGGAAAATCAGCGCTCTAGTTTCCATTTCAAGTTGGGATTATTTATAACATATTTTATTTTGATTTTTTCATTCTATTTTGATTGATTTGAAACAAATGGAGGTTTCTTCCAAAATTTGTAACGATATTTCATTATCTTGCTTAGCCAAGCTCAAAGATAAAGTTGTTTACGACGGCTCAAACTTCAATTTGAATGTATAGTTTGTATGTCTTAACCGGATGTA
>JASCZW010005918.1:0-124761 GCA_034211315.2 Aedes japonicus | reverse complement strand
ATTTTAAATGTACTGTTACGTCTTTATACATTTGTTTGGTGTTGGTTAGTAGGGTTAAGTAAATATGTTCAGTAGTGTAATTCGTTAGTAGGGATTCGAGAAAAAATTCAAATTGTATAACAGTAAAGTCGGGAGAGGTTCCATGTCAGTGGGTAACTATTGGAAGATGATTCAGGCGGAAAACGGAAAATGGAGTATGCAGACATAGCAGGACGACATAGCAAAGCGAAGGGTCAAAGGAGCAACGAATGATCAACCATTGCTCAGTATTGTCCAGGCGTTCGCTTGTGAAAGGTGTCTTAGGAAAGTAGTGAGTGGTCGCTAATACAGCTTCGAGTGAGATCAGTTTAAAGTTCAATTCAGGTAACTTAACAGGTGGATTGCCTTACATGAGCAGTATAATTATACAGTTGAGCTAAATCCACTCGATACCCTCACAGGACCTTTTGTGTTACCGTTTTGGTAGACACCGCTATCTGCTCCGTTGACGAGGTCAACCGACGCGCACGCGATACGGCTTAGTGACCCCAGTGGTCGCTAAGTCTAAAAGCAAAGGATATTCGCTTCCTCTGGCCGACAATTTTCAAGAAGCGACTTGTCTCGGGAGTCCTCCCTAACCGCAAAGGAGACTTCCCCTCTCGGCAGAGTCACTCCGGCCTTGCCTGGGCTCTGCCGATTTCAGTCTATGAGGGACGACGCCTGGGAGGAAACAGTAATTTCACGTGCCAACGAAGTCACTTTCTCACACCACCTATCAGCCATCTTTGACCCCAATCGCCAACCGAATCCGGATAGTTCGTGGATCGAAAAGTCCGCCGTGCAGCAGCGAGCGCTCGCCCAACGTTGTGGAAGCAGTCCCAGATCATCATTTTCATCATCAACTCCAGTCATGACCGGTACGTTTGAAGAACAATAAAACCACCCACTTTACACCACACCCACAATAGTAGCCATTTTCCACCAAACCAACCCACCCAATAGTTCTTTCAATAAAGCCTCCATTTTTGTATCTCAGTACTCATTTCTCAAAAGGATATAATCAGGTGACAGTATCCGCACAATTTGTTCGCGAAGCCCCTCCAGATTACCCAGTAGTAAGCCGATCTTGAGACACAGATCGAGAGGTCTCTTGCTACTGAGCATTTACCGGGATTACAGACAGCAAAGTTACAGGAGTGAATTCCGAAAGGCCACGCAGAATCACCTTCAGTTGCTTTTTTCCTGCTGCGTCGTGAGTGTAAAACTCATGTTTCTTGATGACTATGTGAGCGCCAACAGCACGATAGTACGCCTCCGTCGAGCACATAATTTCTGTGCCCGTACTGCACCGCTTGAATAGCTGTTGAATTTGGATTGCTGCAAGCTCAATCTTGAGAGCAGCGATGTCCTTTGACGTGGTGAAGAGCGGGGGGACGTTTACCTTCTTCGGCCTCCTGTACCGGGAGCACGGAAAATTTATTGCTCGCTAATAGTGGAGCGTTAGGGTCCGCCGCTGGATCGGCGTCGTCATGGCGCAGCCGCTTGGAGCTGCCCGGTTTCGGTATGGCTTCAGGATGTCACCACGTGTTGATTTTTTCAACCCATTGCCACGGCAACAGGGCGAGCGAAAAAACTTGGAGAACTTTGCTGCGCTTCCTTTTGCCTTGCCACCACCAAAAGATCAGCAAGCACAGGTGATAAATCGCTAGCCGCACACGCACTGGGATTTCCGGATCTTCAAAAACTATTGACAAATGGTTCAAATTGTCTTCTTCTTCTTATTTAATTAGGCTTCATCCTATCTTTAATACAACCATAGCCACACCCCTATCAGCTGCAAATTTAGTTTAATTTGTTGTCGGTGTCCTATCTTATGGAATTTGCTTCGTACTGCATTCTCGTGCTCCTCTTCTTTGTAGGCAATGCTATCACGATTCGAACCAAAATGATTTTTTTGTTGAAGCTACTGTCCCATTGATCAACAGAAGGTGTACATTATCCCTGAAAAACAAGCTTGCTGTCTAAAAGTAAATCATACTTCCAGTCATCGAGTACGCCATGCCAATCTGCGAGAGTTGCGCTAGAACACATCACCTGAAACTGAGGTCCACCGTCTGGCCGAGATAAAAATGCTCGATGATCGCTTTAGTAAGTCTATCAATCGGTACAGGGCACGTTGCCTGACATCGAACCTCGGTTCCTCACCCTTAAGCTTTTCAAATTGTAGTTGTAGTTGTAGGTTAAGTAGGTTATCAAATTTAACTAACAATACCCCAAGGGCTGATCTAAAAATTAATTTAAAAAAAAACTTTAAAACATTCAAAACACATAAAGCACATAAAACAAACTAAACAAAGCTGAAGAGCCCATTGGGCTGAACCACTTAAAAATTGTAAATTATTATATAAGACAAAGACTGCAAAATCAACAAGAATTTTACTACTACAACCAAAATGATTTCATAGGGATAGGGGGCGACCCCGGCGTGTGGTTATAATCCATACCTCTCACGCCAAAGTCACGAGTTCTAATCTCACCCCCGGAAAAGTTACTAAAATACCATAGCAACTATGACGGGAGATGAATCAGCCCAGGGCTGAAGATCTCGATAATAAAGGGAAAAAAATCATAGGGATATTCTAGTTCGATTGAGCGGCACGGCACGGAATGTGTTTTTCGCTCCCACATTACGAAAGTTTGTTCTCTTTCTCGTCCGTTTTGTGGCAATTGCGCGTCTGGCTTGCGAATTATCGCCTGCGCTTGCTCATCTACAAGCCAGAAGAAAGCGCTGCTCATCCGCTTTCGAAAACATACCGGAGCCGGACACCTCCCCGCGGAAAACGATGTTAGTGACAACTAGATTACTAGAATCATCCCACGTAACTTGCCGTGCACCATTCACAGCGACGAGGAGGTTAATTAACTACTATGCTGTATTGAATACAGCAAATGATGGTTTCCTGCTGGCAAAATAAGCCGAATACACAAAGGTCTTGTTTTGAACGGGGGATACGTTCCACAATGAAACCGCGTAAAAAAAAAAGAATAAATAGATTTGATCAATTCACATGCATAAACATTTTAAATTATGGACACTGCCCCCATATTAACCTCATTGTTCCTATATTCATCCTACGATGAATCAAACAATTGGGCAGTTGTAGGATCGGTTTCGTTTTCTAATAATGTTTGCTTACGTTAAATAACTACAACAAACATTACTAACTAATCCTGTCACGTGTATATTGTTTTATTTCAAGTAGGATGAATTGGAAAGTGATGAGATTAATATAGGTACATCTCCCCTACTTCGATTTTGTTTGCATGTGTAGTGTAGGGAACGGCTTAATCAGGGGTCACTATTTTAATCAGTTGTTAGGAACTAGGTCTAAAACTCCTACATTTTCCAAATTATTTCACTTTTAATGATACGATCATAAGCTCTATCTATCGGGCTTATGATTCGATGTATAAATCATGATTGATTACCAATTTATTACTGTCATTTTGAAGATTTAGAGTACATCATCTACAAAACCATCAGTTTCTTACCTGCTGAAGAAGTTCGTTCAAATTTTGCCTTTGTGTATTTTGCATTTATTCGCATGTACCGGAGAGCATGTATTCATCAGCTCTCTCTCTCTCTCACAGTTAGGTTTGTTGCTAGAGTGTGATGTTGAACATTGAGTTAAATTTATTATATATTTAGATCATCTGAAATCACTATTTATTTCATGTTCCCTCCCCTCGGATATGTGATCTGGACGCGATGGAAGGGCCTACGCCATCAGCATTGAGATGGTAACCAAAGACATATCCTGACGTGGTAGTATCACATCTTGAATATTTTGATTTAATGCCGCGTCACATATCTGGCATTGATGCACTGATTTTACAGATGTGATCCAACGGACATCCTGTCTGGGAGCCTTGAATTCTGGTGCAGTCTAGTGGGGCTCTTTCCTCAGTAACAATGATGTGGGATTTCTTCTTGGCTGCAGCACCTTTTTTAGCGTTCCCTGACATGATGAGCCGAAGCCACGCTTAATTATAAATCTAGCTAGGGTAGGTAACGACTTAAGCACCCCGAGACCCTATTCCAAGCACGGGGTTAACGTTAACCTACTACGCTCATTTTTTGCAGTATGGTGCTCCATCTAGTGAAGCATCATACTACAAAAAATGAGCGTTGTAGGTTAACGTTAACCCCGTGCTTGGAATAGGGTCTCGGAGTGCTTAAGTCGTTACCTACCCTAGATAGGTATATATACACAATGTGTTCAAGATTAATGACATTTGTAGGAAACTGACTGTTGGATTCACTGAGTAGAAGTTTTAAAACTACGAACGTGGCACCATTCTTATTTTGTTATTTCTCATTTCAATGAGTTATAATAAAAATACCACACATTATAACAATGGTATACAAACAATCTTATAACGGCTTCTTTCTCGATAATTTTTCAATAATAGATAGGGACTAGTCGTGATGAAGCTTTACCTTGCCACCGAAAAGTGAATCTAAAAGCTGACCAAGATTGTTAGGCTGCACTTGCTGTCAGACTTTGAAGCGATTAAACGACTTAGAGATTAGTATTATACAAATAAAAAAAAAGTAATGAACACACAAGTAAACGTAAACGATTCTACAACAGAACTATAGAATTTAACTGAATAACGCAGAAGACAAGAACGGACTAAGGCGGACAAAGTGATAGGGCATCCAAAAGAAGTTAGACGAGGTATACATCGACGAATTTCAGAGCACATAAGAACTAGACATCTATTAACCTATTCACGACAGAAGAAGTTACGAAATGCCCTCTAACATTTCTAGCATAAAAAGACGCAACGGCCTCCCAATTTTTTTTAAAGAAAACTTCTCTCGCATAAGTCCCATCAGTAAACCATTAAAATTATACATCAGACATGACTAGAACTGGTAGAATTCAAATATCTCGACGATTTTTGATTGGAGAAAACTGCTCAAACAGACTTTCACAGCACATAAATGACATTCTAAACTACAGAAAACTGAAAAAAACACTGACAAACTAAATAACAAAAAGACGAAACGACACCATACAAAACAGTGGACATGAACTGAGAGAAAGGGGAAGCAAACTTGAAAATGTAACACATTTTGAGGCAGTGTCAACAGCGTCTCCACACAGAAAGAAATCTTGTAGTAAAAACTACAATTTTACCCGACTACGCCTATCTTTAAAACTACCATGAAATTTCAGTCAAATTTACTACGTTTACGGTAAAATCTTCAACGTTTGTGGTATATTTGACAAACCTCATATTGATATCAACCGCACCATGGTTGATCTAATCGCAGGCATGGTAAAATCAAACGCATTTGTAGTCAGCTGAAAATTGTTGGTGATTGCGCTTAATTTAACCCTCGAAATGGTAGTTTCTACTGCGGCTTTTTTTTTGCGTGTATGGACGACATGATCCTTGCACGGCTGGTGAAATGCTTCAAAAGGAGTTAAGTTATATCACTCTAACGCACAAGTAACAGGAACAGCTTAAGAATAGCTTCTTATTTTTGGTTCGAGAAAACTTCTTCGGAAAACTTTCATAGCACATAAATACCACACTTCACGATCTAAACAAGAAAAGACTCCGTATTAAACTTGTAAACGTAACACTGACTAACTAAATAACAAAAAGACAATTGAAAATTCAAACGTGGCTCCTTCCGAATCATTTGCAACAGCGTTTTCTTGGACGACATGCTCCGTGTACGGCTGGCAAAATGATTCGAAAAGATTTACGCAACGATATCACCAAGGGCCTGGCGTGGAGGTTTCTACTCTATTCAGAGTCCCGCCAGTAAAACATAAAAAAAAAATCTGAAATCACTATTTCATGTTTCTTCTAGTCATTAGAGGTTGATCTATGGCTTATGATTATGTTGTCTATCATCTGGCACTATCACATGCAATAGAAAAGTATGTTTCGGAGCTGTCCAACGATAAATAATGCTTCGCTGTTGAGCGTCAGCTATGGCATCACTGTTGCTTTTGCCAGAGCCCATGTTTCCTCTATTTTTTGTTAACCATGGATATCGTGCAGCGGTATAGATCATTGCACCGATTATATTAACCTCGAATATTTCCATTGGTTTTTTCTGGATTCTGTACGATTAGATTCAGGGAATGATGTTAAAATAAGCACTGGTGTCTGTTAACCTGCAACTTTACTTCAATCGTAATAAATTTAGAGCACAAATCCCAAACCAATCTTACCGAAAATATTCTAAGTCCACGTAAATAAGCTCCTTGAACTGTCAAAACTGCATTGATGACGGCATCGTGCAATGATCTATTGTAAGCATCCCGTTTGTCGTCACAGTCACTTTGGCGAACATTTGCGTGAGAGTAAGATATACACGTTGTCAATTTAAAGATCAATGACAAACTACAAGTTCGGTCGTGTACGTCTGTCTCAAAACCTGATAGTAGACGAGTTTGTGATCGTAGCAATCGACATGTTTTGGTTGATGGAGCGGATGGATAAAACCTACACTGAACCAAGAAACAACAATAAAATTATTAAAAACCTTGTTAAAAACATCACATAGCTTCACACAGATCATATACCCATTCATTTTATGTGTATCCATTAAATGTCATGTGAAAAACACATAAACAGTATTATGATACCCAATAATACTCATCTGACAAAACGATACATTGTATGAAAACGAAGGTTAAGTGTGTTGTCAGATGAATCTTGTGTGATTTTCACATATGAAAAAAATTGTGGTTTACCTAGCAGTATTTTCACGATGGCTGCTGGCGGATTTTGGCTTCTAGAAGAAATCACTGGAAATCATTTTTCGTAAAACCTACATGACGAGAACATTTAATCTCTTTATTATATTAGAGTGTGGAGTGGAATTCAGTTAACGCCTTTGGTCGACGATTCCGCATCCAGTTTGTATTTACGAGTACATCGATGCCTGGAGGAAACGGAATGTATGTATTCTGGCGCATAACAGGTGAACGTAAATAATTTCACAGAAGCCGAACATTCTTCGAGCGCTGGCTGCCAACGGAGCTGCCAACTTATGCTTTAAGGAGCAATCAACTTCTATCGAGGACTCAGGAGTCATCGACTTGAACGACAGGAGGAACTCAGACATACTCGAGATCTCTGGTGTTAATGATGGACCACGTCTTGAACCCGGCGATGCAGTCTGCGACACATAGCTGAAACGTCCAGACCATTGTTTGAATCTTTTGTTTAATTGTTTTATTATTCAACTCAAATGACATGTAAATACTAAAAAAATCTCAAAATAAATTCATTTCAAAACTATTAATATATCACATGAAATTTATTAAAGATGTCAATCATTCTTATTGAAATTTCACATGAATTACATAAACCAATACTAATAATTCTCATTGGGATTTCACATAAAAGGTATGTGACTGTTCCAATGAATATAATATGAACTATCTAAGAAGTTATGTGAAAAGCTACATGGAAAATAACTGTGTTTTCAGATAAATTTTACATGATTTATCGGTTCAGTGTAGGACAGGACCTGCCAGCTCAGAGAGAGATGACCTCTTATAAATTTATGATTGCTATGATACGGGGGTCGCTCCAGTGTTGCCAGATATGCTTACACAGTAATCCCATTGAAAATAATGTAATTAAACATATAATCAAAATTCGTCGATATTCTTTTAATACTTGGTAATATTCAATAAAGTAAACGTTTAACAATTGTCAATATTTTAAATGGAGAGGTTCGTGAATTTAAGGCTCTACGAATACAAAACTGCCATACAGGGAAGAAAAAGATGATATTAAAAATTCAAATAAATAATACGCGTTACTTTTAAATCGTTTAAAGCGTAACTTTTAAATAAACCACTGCGAAAGTGAACTTTTATTTCCGCATTTGTTCAGTTGTCACAAACGAAAAAAGTGAAAAAGCAGTGACTAGCAACACTGCCAAACCAACAACAAACTAACTTTTTGTACTCAACTCAACGGAGGCGGTAGAGGCGGTTGTCACAGCGACCAATAAAAAACGGTCTTTTTTGACAGCTAAATGGTCTTGTTTTTGCAATAACAGCTGGCAGGTCCTGTCCTAGGATATCACGAAGGAGCGGGTTGAGAAAAATGACGTTTGCAGCAAATCGAGAACTGGTCTATTTCCGTTTGCCTTCGCACACATGCCCGGAATCACACTCATACAATATTGTTAGTTTATGTACAGATTACGGAGCTGAAGAAAACCTTTTTTTGATCGGAAAGCAATCCGCATGCTTTTAAAAAGTCCCTGCAATTGGGAACTTTATTCCATGGCTATGAAATTTTCTGGGTCTAATACTCGTTGCAGAAGGTATGTGCCGAAAGACCAGAAGTAAGCAGAGGGATTAATGTCTAAATATTGGCAGTTCTTATTATAGATTACACCTCTAATTTTTTATTATTTATTTTTCAATAGCGAACAAGTGTCCGGATATGGAAGCAGCACGGTTCCAATTGAACTATTGCTATTGGTATTTGTTGCAATTGTTAATATGTAAATACATACATTATTAAGGGTAAGCAATAGGCGCTATAGTACGCTTAGAACATAGACGGCAATAAATTCATTTTTGTTTCGTCATCAAACTTTGGTGCTTGTTACTAAATGTATAAGAAAACTCACCGTTCTTCGGAAGCGGATTTTTCTCCTGTATAGCTTTGAGTTTAACGTTTTTTTCGTTTCCATGTCGTAGGATATTACAAAAAAAAAACAACAAGGCTCCCCAAATAAATAAATAATGAAGAACAGCGAATTATTTACCACACACAAAAAAAAACAGCAATAGCTCAAAACTGATTCCGATGGCTGTCGTATTGGATTTTATCTCTGTACTACTATGCGACACGACGGTCAACGAGTGTTCACTTCTTCGCAATTGTATTCCTGTCGATATGCCCTGCCTGATTAGGCTACTTGATAAGACTGTACCTTGAGAGAGAGAAATTGCTGATAGTCGCATAGTCCGCATAGTCGATAGACGCGGATCGAAAAGACAGGTAGGCATGAGAAATACTTATTGACGATGGTAAAGGGTGTAAAAGAAAACAAGTGTTTTGTTTAATTATTATTTTTCAAGTATGTATTTTTAAGAATAATTTATTTATATTGATTTTGTCGTAAATTTTCCATAATTTACAGAGATTTAAAGGAAATTAAATATAAAATAATAATAAAAATATATTGCGTTTTTCTTAATGGATTTTTCTTGTTCTCTTCTCTGTTGAATTCTCCAGGTTTTTAATAATAATGCTTTGTTACATGATATCTGACATTTACGTTTTCTAAGAAACTAAGAGAGAATCTTTTACTTATATTCACAAATTACCTCTTCAGTTTTGTTTATTTCTTGTAACATGTGTTCTCCTCTGCTCTCCGTCGTGCTTAAAGGTAATGTATGTTATCTTTATACCTTGTTACTTAATTCACCTACTGTTGTTCTTTCATTAGCTGGATTATCATTTAACGTTTTATCCTGTTAATTAAAGGTATAATACATTTATAGTTACGATTCATTTAGTCGCTGTACTCTTTAAAATAGTCAACTTCTTGGTTTCCATTTGTTTTTCTTTAAATAAGAGTAAATTGTGTGGTTTTCCTCGGAACGCTAATATTAACTGTTGTTTTTGCATTAGATTTAATGATAACTAAATCTATATGCAAAGGAGGGGATTTTTTCATAAATAAATTAAATAGCTTATTTGACACGAAAAACAGTATTCGTACGCGCACGACATAAAAAAAATTAATACTAATAGCAACTAAAAGTATTACTTTCATTCGCTAGGTCCATTCTCACATTTGTTATGTGGTTACTCATAATTT
This sequence comes from Aedes japonicus, assembly GCA_034211315.2. Taxonomy (NCBI): domain Eukaryota; kingdom Metazoa; phylum Arthropoda; class Insecta; order Diptera; family Culicidae; genus Aedes; species Aedes japonicus. The sequence goes on along the minus strand of JASCZW010005918.1, from coordinate 114,893 downwards.
TATTACAAGATGTTTTCATCTTATAATTCATTTTAGCTACTTGTACCGCAATTCGCGGATGACATTGTTTTTATTTTACTTTTTTTCGCTACTGTACATACACTCAACAGTTGAATGAACTTCTGTTCCTTACATTTCTATTTAATATATAAAAACAAAAACCCTCTTAAAATTACAGCAGCTTTACACAGCTTTGTAGTTCTCTGTACACAATAAATCCGCAATAAACCATATTTTTGCTTCTGTTCAATCCACTAGTGGAGCAAATTGCCTTTATATTTGGGAACCGACCGGGGTTATGGGTGCGGTACCCCAAACCCTAGAATTATAATCAATATATGTACAATGCTGGGAAGTTTTGGGAGTGGGGTGGGGAAGTCTCGTACAATCTCAATATTGTTGTCAGGCCTACCATATACATACATTACGCACGGCGTATCTGTATCACATCACACACACGCACATACATACACACACAAGCGCGAGCGCGCATCATTCAACGGCAACGTCGTCATTCGAGATCGATTGGTTATTCATACACTTTTTTTTTCATTTGTTTCGCACTTATAGTTTTTTTTTCATTTGCACTATGCTACTTTCCATTACCTATGCACTTTTCTTTTTTGCCAGTATTTTTCAAATATTTTTAACAGGATAAACAAGATTGTTCTGCTCAGTGGTGTAAAAATGTGAAACAATGCTTTTTCTTTTTTTTTTTCCCCGTTTTTTGCTCTACATTAAGAAGTTCGTTTGCCTGCTTTAGTGATTTCACCGTTTTTTTTAATATTTTTTTTCTTTTGCTGTTTTTAAGGTGTAATGTTATTTGTTTAACTAAGAGGTTTTTTTTATAAACTTTGAAAGTATGCTACTCCTATGTTTGTGGTTTAAATATGTTGCTTCCAGTTATGCTACAATTAAAATTTGTCTGGTTGACTATGTACAATTTGTGTTTTATATGTGTGTGTGTATGTGTGTGAATGGATGTGTGTAGCATATTCTGTATGATTCTTACAGAGTAACTTGTATTTGAATTCGAACAAATGTTTTTTCTTCTATATTTTAAAATTATAAATTTTTGTAAAACAGAATAAACTTTATGTACCGTTCATCTCTTACAGAAAACATAGGAAGTAGATTTTTGAAAAGCTATGAAAATACAATTTAAAGTGCTGGGAAAATATTTCCCTTTTCACAATATTTTTTTTTTTTTTTTTGCTGGACGTCTCTTTCAAAGACACAGTAAAAACAAAATATTTTAAAATAGTACCAACAGGAAGCAAAAAACAATATTTGACTGATGAGTTTAGCACAACAATGAAACATTTACACGATTATTTACACAAAGCGTCATCTAACTTCGCAATCTTTTGCAGCATTGATATCACTATGTGGTGGTGGTTGTTGTTGTTGTTGTTGTTGTTGTTGCTGTTGCTGCTGTTGTTGCTGTTGCTGTTGTAGTTGATGCGGATGGGATTGAGAATATGATTGATGTTGTGCTACCAATGGTGGTGCAAAGGGATTGAATGCAGCAGCCCCACTAGCAAGACTATTGAAAGACGTTGTTGAAGGGGAAGAGGAATATGCAGAAGTTATTGCACCCAAGTCGACTGATTTGGTTGTTTCGACAATGCCGCTACATGTTGTTAGGACAGAGGCAGCATTTGTTAGAAGTGAGTCACTTATGCTCATTGAAGGCCCTGAAAAGGGAGCGATGTTGATAAAAGTATCCGTGCTTGATTTCTCAACACTCGATACCGAAGCGGTCGATCTCAGGTCGATCGTACCGGAATCAAGCGGAATGTCCAATTTCGATAGTACTATGTTCAACGTTTTTGTTTCATCGTGAACTGCAGTACTTGGAACAATTGGTTTTCCTGCAATCGGATGCTGATCGACATTAACAGAGCATTTGTTCTTTGAAGACATTACGTATCCGCCACCTGAAGAACTACGGGCAAGCTTGAGCCGAATTGGCGTAATTAGTGGTTTCATTATGCCACTACTATTGCTGTTCTCATTGGAGTTGGCCATTTCAGCTGATTCTAGTGCTAGTGGGTCCAATTCTGGTGAATTGTGGCCACTGAGTGGTGGTTCTGTTAACGGAACACTCATCGCTTCATCCGCCGTCTGTGGCTTCTTAACGCCTAGCCTTATAACAATTCGCGGAGCATCTTCCGACTTGTTGATGATTTCCACCTTTTCTACCTTTTCTACTTTTTCGCCCCTCTCTTTCTTGTGCTTCTTTTCTTTTTTGCGCTTCTTGTGCTCTCTATCACGTTCTTTGTCTTTATTTTTGTGCTTCTTGGGCTTCCGGCCTTCTTCTTCGTCGTCGAACATCATTTGCTCAGCATACATCATTGCATCACGACGAAGATCTTCCAAACTTGGAGGAGCCATAGCGGTCGTCAATCTCTTTTTAGGCGGCCGAATCCGATCGCTATATGAACCGGAAGCTTCCACCACATCCGAGCCTATTTTGATTTTGAGCTTTGGAGCCGTTTGTAATTGACCTACCGTTGTAATCGTTGTTGTTCGATTTGTTCTGGATCGACGCTTCACAACCGGTAATACGTCGGCCGCCAGATTGCTATTTGATCCATTGCTTCCTGTAGATCCAACGCTCCTCCTTCGTTCAATAATCTCATGCTCGGTAGGTACCAACCCACGCAATTCCCGTGAAATATTCGACGACAGCTTCTTTCTCTTTTTAAAGTCGACTCCTCCGTAGTCCTTGTAGTCGTCCCTTGTGGGCATTGTGCACAAAGAATCCACTGCCTTCGGTATGCCAACAGTCCTGCTGATTGACGTAGTCAAAGTTAAACTTGGAATTTGGTCCACAACTTGCAAGCCAGTCTGATCGTCGTGATTCATGTCCTGGGTCCAGTACTGCCGGAGCAATTCCTTCTTTCGCATCCGCCTCAAATTAGACGACCCGGCCCCCACACCAGCCATCGGTGTCGACATAATGGGTGCATTCAAGCTGGGGTCCAGTACACTTGACTGCTGTAGCGTAGCCGTAGAAGATGATGAGCTATTGTCTAACTGAGCTAATGGTCCTTTGATCTTAAGTTTCATAATATTCCTAGAATCAGACAACGAAACTTTGGTGATGATGCTATCGGAATCATTGGTTTCTTCCTGCGGTTGTTCAACAAGTTCCAGCAAGCTGGAGATCGTCGCCGTTCCGCTAAGTGAGCCAGCTACAGAAGTAGTGGAAGTTGATGTTGTACTGGAAGAATTCATGGACACAACCAACTGCGTCACCGTTGCCGATGCAGGAGGAGTCGTATCAACTTTGTTGTTACTGGCTTTCAAAGCCGATTGCAACTCATTTTCCATGTCTTCGTCGATATCTACAAGCGTCTGATCAGCAGTGCCGCTAGCAAACGCTCCAAGCAGATGATTGTTGAATGCATCCGTATTGGTAGCAGAATCAAATCCACTGTTATACGTCCGCATGTCGACTGGACCGGGCAATACTGTTTGTACCATGTCCTGCAATCGGGTCGAAACACTTGGTTGAGTCACGCTAATATCCGCCCCTGTTACCATCCCAGACCCCAAGCTCGATTGCATCGAGGTTGGGGTGAATGAGGAACGATTCTGTTTCGAACCAAGCGCGCTGTTTTGGGAAGAATATAGACTTAGACTAGGGAATTTAGGTGACTTGGAAGGCTCACGAGATGCCCGGAATGAATCCGGCATGCGACAGTCGATCGAACGTCTTCGATCGCGCATGTCCCGCAATTTCTCCATACTATTGCACGCTAGATCATCGTCAAAGTCCGGATCGTATACCGTACCAATGAGTTTATTGTGAATCGTACCTCCCATAAAATCATAGTCATTATGTGGTAGTTGCGGAATGAAGCTAATTTGCTGCCGACCACCTCGAGACTGCCTTCCGTTTTTGTTCTTTGCTGCAGCACCACCTCGTTGACTCTGGCTGTTTGTTCGGGGACCACGTGGACCACGTTTAGCACCACCCTCTGGTTTTACGAGATTCTTACTACCTACCACAGGAGGTTGTGGTACTTGCGGTGGCTGCGGCTGTTGTTGTTGGTGTTGTTGTTGTTGATGATGATGTTGTTGCTTAGCATCGAAAGTCTTTGGACTCTTTCCTGGGCTAATATTTGGAGGTGACTTCATCTGAACTAATGCAGCTGCTTCATGAACTTGGTTTTGAATTCGCGATGACGATCGCGATGATTTGGTGGGAGACTTCTTTGAGGCACTATTCTGATCCAGTGATTGCAGTATACCAGAACTGTCCTGCTGAGGTGTACGTTGTTGTTGCATCTGTGGAGTCTGTGGTGCCATCATAGCTGGCGAATGGTTTATCATGAAGCTATGTTCTGGAGTCGGTTGTTGTTGCTGCTGTTGTTGATTATTAGGCGAAACGATTGATGCCAGCGGCGATGCTGCCGTCATCTGTGGCGTCAGAGATTGTTTTTGTTGCTGCGATGTTGGTGGCGAAACGATTGCTTCAGTTAGAGCAATATTATGTGATGACGATGTGAATGTGGCACCACAAAGGCTGCTCGGGACTACCATATCATCCGATTTACTACCATGTAATGCAGGTTGTTGAGATTGCTGTTGTTGAGGAGTAGGAGGAGCATTTTGCGGTTGATGTTGCTGGCCACCAGCAGCTGCCGTTGGTAACATTGGATGATGAGGTTGTTGCTGTTGTTTTCCGGATTGAAAATTGGAAGCATAATTTGGTGGGAACATAGCCGTCCCGGGAGACGGAAAAGGAACTTGTACGTTGGTGGGAGGGAAAAGTGCCACCGCACCTGGATATTGTGAGTTTTCATTAAAACTGAACTGCTCCAACGGATTCATGGTATTGTTTGGTTGCTGTTGCTGTTGAGGTTGAGGCTGTGGTAGCTGATTTTGAATGTCCATGAAATTGTTGAGATCGTTGAGCTTATTCCGATGATTATTGGCATTGAGATCATGCTGTTGCTGTTGTTGTTGCTTGAGGAGCATGTTCTCCTTTTCCTGCATAACGGAACATTCATGCTTTTTCTGATTCGGTACCATGTCGTTCCATCGCCGTTGGGTATGCTGGGGTTGCTGTTGCTGAAGATTCTCGAACAGCAATGAGGTAGCTTCATTTTGATTTGCAACGCTTTTGATGGTCTGCATAAAGTCCAACGCTGGTAGATGATTGATGTCGTCGAGGTGCGAGTGTTGGTGATGATTAGCCTGTGGCTGCACCATAGCATCAAATAGTCCCTGAACTTGTGGGCCCATGTGTGATGATTGCTTCTGATTTCCAGCAGAGGCTTGATTGTTGAGCAAAGCTTCCATGCAACTCGGAGGTTGTGATTGTTGCTGCTGTTGTTGTTGTTGTTGCGGATGCAGCATTGCACGGTTATCGTTCATTGTAGTAGTCGGTTGATGTTGTTGTTGTTGCTGCTGTTGTTGTTGCTGTTGCTGTTGCTGCTGCTGTTGCTGCTGCCGTTGTTGATTGTGATCTTGCAACATGGAAGGAGGAACCCACCGCTCATCGGATGGTCTGCTGGTGAGGTGATCCAGATGATCGTCCTTCGTGTTCTTCTTATTATGGTGCAACGAATTTTCAACATCCTCGTTGGTATTGAACTTGTTGAAGTATTCCATATCGTTATTGGTCAAAGGTTTACTTTTTTCGAGGGCTTGCGCAATGGCAGGAATGTCTTTACTGCTCGTATTAAAATCAAGCCCCGAATGCTGATTTCCAGTATCGAACAGCTTACCATCGTCGTCTAAAGTAATTATATCCGACCGGGTATCTTTTGAATCATCATGTTTACTGTCCTGACCACCAACTGATCCTTTCTTATACTTTTGTCGTAGCTTCTCAACAAGATTTAAAGTTTCCCGCTGAGTGTCTTCCTTACAATCCTCCATGAATGGGAAATTGAGAGGTGGGTTCAGGCCGAACGTATCATCTGTACCCGATTCACCGTCCGTTGGCAACGACAGCAAGTCGAATATCGACTGACACAAACCTCCACTGGCTGTGGTCAATCCAGCATCCTTGACAGCCGAATTATTGATATTATTATTATTACTACTACTACTACTACTACTACTACTACTATTAGTGAAATTGTTCATAACGTTGCTCATACTGTTGGCGGTAGTTGGAATGTTCTCCATGCTGGAAGGCGGTTGTTGGAACGATGAAGTTGTAACTGGAATATTCGTGTCCGATACTGCTGCCATTGCCAATGATTCTACTTCGGATCGCTTCTTCTCCTCAACGGGTGTAACTGCATTTTCTGTCATCGATGGAATATCTACAGGTAGCGTTGATTCAGTCGAAAGATCTTTTATTGTACCCTCAATCTTCGGAATCGGATTTTGTTCCACTTTTTCTACCTTTGTGTCATTTGAACCGTCCTCAACAATAACCACATCCCGACCGTCATTAGACCTCGAATCATCTACCAACGAAATAATCTCGATATCTTTTTTGCTATCCACCTGTCGACCCATCGCCCTATCCTTCACTGGAGAGACCGGCTCAAGATTTTCGTCGTCTTTTATTGGTTTTGCCAGATACACTTCAGTTTTGGGTTCCTCAAACGACTTCATAATATCATTTTTACTAGACACATCGTTTTCGCTAGGACTAAATTTAATTGCGTCACTACTAATTGGACTCTTTGAGTATTTATCGTTTGTGTCATCTTTAACAACGGATGTCACTTGCTTTTGCTCATTACCTGTTGCTGGTTTAACCTCATCGGGCCGATCTACTACACTAGATTCAGCAGCTAGTACGCTTGGCGATCTGAACTCCTTTTTGTTTTCCTCTACACTAAGGGGCACTGTCAAAAATGGAGAGGATCTTAGTTCTTCCTCCTTTTTACCGCTGCAACTACTTCGTGACGAAGAATCATCAATGAGTATTATATCTTCCTTTTCCGTACGAACAGCACCTGCACTAGGTCGGCCACGATTGCCACTTTTATCTCTCTTTCGGTTATCATTTGACATTGTGGGCAGCGCTTCGACTTCTTTCCGACTAGATTTTTGCTCAACTATTGCCGGAGACACAACTGCCCTGACGGTTTCGCCAGCAAGATTCTGAACAATCGCAGCCTTCTCAGCTATCACCGCTTTTTCGGCAATCGCTGCCTTCTCAGCAATTGCCGCCTTCTCGGCGATGGCAGCCTTTTCTGCAGCTGCTTGTTTTTCTTCCGCTTTCTTTGCAGCTGCCAGTTTTTTCTCATCGGCTGCTTTCTCAGCTGCTAGTGCCGCTGCTTTTTCAGCTGCAGTCAGTTTCTCAGCCTTCTTCTTTTGTTGCGCTTCTTTGATAGTCTTTTCCGCTTCAGCGGCTAACCGTTCCTTCTCTTTCTTTTCCCACTCAAAGTCCACAAAGACCGATTTTCTTCGACTACGGAGCGGTGTCGGTTTGCTGGTATTATCTACTGTCGGTGGAGGAGGCTTGATTTCGTTGGGTGTCACCAGACAGGAGTTTCGTCGGTTCGGCATCATTTTGCCACCAGCGGTATTCTTAGAATGATCTCCCGATTTGAGCAAGTCAGCAACTCGGGAGCGATCGTGAGACACTTTATCCTTTGCTGGTGTGGTAGATTTTGCGGCCGCAGTGCTGTTGCTATTTGCCGACACAGGCTCGACTGATACGGATGAAGTCTTGTTCGATTGTTTTGCTGGTGCAGTTCCTGTTGGTTTTGTTGGAACTGGTGATGGTGATTTTTCTCTTTTAGCGGCTGTTGTAGCCTTATCAGCTGCACGTGAGGTTGAGCTCGATGCACAAGATTTGTTAGCAGACCCTGCTGTTGTGGCAACAGCGGTGGTTGTGACAGCTGTACCTTTCTTTCCAGACTCGAATTCCTTTTTACCGACTTGTTTCTTAGGACTAGCTTCTCGCTTTGAAGATATTGATTTTCTTCGATTACTTTTTGTTTGTAATCGCGTCGAGTCATCACTTTGACTGCTGCTGGAATCGGAGTCACTGTCAGACGAGGAAGAACTGGAACCAGACTCGGAAGATTTACTCTTGTCAAGAAAGGGCATCTGCCGGTCTGTCTTCTTAGCGGCAGCAGTGGCTGCCATCTTGCCTGCAAGAGACACCAACGCACCGGCCTTAGCTGCAGCTTTAGTTGGCACAGGTGCCGCCGGGACCTTCTTGCTGGCGGCTTCTTCCTCTTCTTCATCGCTATCCGAATCCGAGCTGCTAGAACTCGAACATGATGACGAACTGGTTTCTGAGCTGGAGCTACTGGAAGGCGTAGAAGCTTTCTTTTCCTCCTTTCGACTCGCGGCAGTAGAAATAGATGCTTTTGATACAGCTTTGGTAGTACGTTCGTCTGCAATAGCTAGTGCTGTCGGTTGTGCACCGGCTGCAGTTTCAGCGGGTTTTCCCATACCACTTTTGATGTGCTCGGCAGCTTTCTTTGCTGCTTGCCGTTGCGGTACATAAGCCAACACATCTGGCAAAGGTGTTTCTTTTGAACTTTCTCGAGGCTTTTCTGGAACCGAAATTTTGTCCTTTTCTATATCTTCGCGTTCTTTCTGTACAACACGGTCTTTGGCAGACGTTTTCTCCCGCTTAATATCCTTATCTGTCGGACGCTCTTTGTCATTAAGGACTTTAGGTGTCGGGTCCGGTACTGGCATCGACGATTGAGTTTGTTTAGTAATCTTGTTATTACTCCTTTTAGCAGCGGCAGACACTTTCTGAGTTGCTTCCGAATTCACCTCTTTGATTGATTTGACAGGAAGCTTTGGTTCGGCATCCTTAGTGCCACTTCCGGTACTGATGCCGCTGCTACTGCTGCTGCTGCTACTACTACTGCTACCACTGCTGCTATTGCTTCCCACTGAACTTGTACTTCCGCTACTGCTGCTACTACTGCTACTGGAACTACTACTACTACTACTGCTACTAATGGATGCAGGCTCTCGACTCTCTTTCAAATCTTTCTTACTGCTAGCTGCCGGTAGTTGTTGTTGACTTCCACTAGGAACCTGCGAGGTTGATTGCACTGGTGGGACAATGTTGGTTTTCATCAAATTCTCAGATGCCTTCTTGGCAGCCTCGCGCTGAGGCACAACCAAAAAGTCAGAGGTGAATTCTCTTTTACTCTGCTGCTTATTGGTGGTCGTATCCTTTTCAGACTTTCTCCGCCCGGTGGTTGCATTTTCCTTGGTTGGTTTATTCGACGAGGAGTATCCGCTACTAGTACTACCCCCAGCCGTTCCGATAACGGGTTCTACTACCGACTTCTTTGCTTCCGATTTGGGTGAAACCGCAGGAGCAACCGTAACGGGTGCCGTTGTAATTGGAGCTTTTATGGACTTAGCTGGCGATACAGATTTTTGCTTCAGCCTGTCAGCCTCCGCCAAATTAAATTCTTTCATCGCTGCTTTGGTACGGAACGGATGCTGCTGCGAATCGCTTGCCGTATTATCAGTCTTATCCTTATCGGTGCTATCTGAGTCAGAGTAGATGTTCGATATTTTATTGTTCGCATAGTTACTTGACCCGGCGGTTCGCGGAACTATTGGAACGATTTCGTCACTATCGTTGGAGTCGGATAAATGCATTCGATCATCAACCAGCTCACGTTCCATTTGTCGAAGTGATTGGTTTCGCGATTGATTGATTTTCTTGGATTGTGACGCTTCAGACGCAATGGGAGTTCCTTTGAGCCGTTCGCTAGCTTCGTCTTCGCTGGAGCTCTCAACCGAGTTGTTGCGTGTTTTTTCTGCTGACGAGCTTACTTTTCTCCGCTTCCTATCAGCTGCTTTCGTCTGTCGTGCCTTCTTTTTCGACACTACTGGCGGTGAAGTTTTCTTGATATCGTCATCCTCCGCAGAACTAGCACTAGTGCTCATGTTTCGCCGGGAATGATTATCGCTTTCACTAGAATTATCACTAGCACTTCGCCTAGCGGCACCATTGATGTAGGTCCGTTTGTAGGGATTATCCTGCTTGTTAGCTGCTGATCGTTGAGTGGTGGCTTTGTTCATACCATTTACGTCCGCAGGTTTCTTTCCACTAGAAACCATGCTTTCTTCCTTGGTTTTCTCGTGTTGCTGTTGTTTACGATTATTTATCTTACTGTTGCTACCAGAACTGCTACTACTATGTACACCAATTATTCGTTCTAACATATCCTCTAAACTCATCACTGCCCTATTACTAACGGAATCACTTGAATATAGTCTATCATATATCGTAGGACCGTGGTTCGCTTGTATGATTACATCGATTGTAGATTCGTCTAAAGGTTTCTTGTCGTTTGGTCTCTGGCTGAGTGCGGCAATCTGTTTGTGAAACGTTTGTTCCCGCATACGGAAGAAAGAACGAGACAACTTTTCCCTTCGACTAACCATGTAGCACAGGTTACGAACCCGCTCGAGATCTTGCCGGAGGTGAACAAACATTTTCATTTTCTCTAGATCATCCGCTTGTTCTTGATTTTGGGCAACCATGTCCACATCGTCGGATTTTGGCGGTAAGAGAGGACGATTATGACCAGATTTGCGCTTCAGTATCCAATAGTTATAAATGTAATGAATAGCTTCCTGATCAACATCTAATAAATGACAACTAATATCTTTAACACTCACATGCTTATCGAACTCTGCTTCGATTTCTTGCATGCGTTGAGCCCTAGCTTGATTGCGTTCCTCCGAAGTCATATCTTTACGTTTCTTACGTTTAACCTCCCCAGTACTGCCCGCCTCTTCTTCGCTACCGGAACCCGCGTTATTGTTGGAGTTTTTATTATCACGTTTACCTTTGTGGACACCATGCTTTTGACAATAGGAGCGTAACTTCACACCATCTTCGGCATTCTCGTCCTCGATTATCGCACGCATTTCCAGTCCATGCTGAAAGGCGCACGTCACGTGATAAGCCGTTTTGCAGGTCTTCACCGAACACTGGATGCATGCTCCGACCCGCTCTCGACAGAGAACGCATATCAGCGCCCACCTGCTGGGTGGTATGCTAGAGATTTTCGTTATCGGTTCCATCCGATCAACGGATCCGATACTGACTTCAGGTATCCACAGGGCACAAGAAACATGTGCCCATTTTTGACCGGATCGTGTAGATTTCATCGCACCACCTTTGTTCGGGCACAGAACGCAATCCGGTTTCTGACCCATGGAGCACGTTCGGCACATCCACTGACCTGTTGCGAGAACAAAGGGAGAAAAGAGATTTATGAAAAATAAATGCCCAAAGAAGAAAAAAACAAAAACTTTTTCACGACGCGAATATTCTATCAGCAAGTTTATAGGTAGGCGATTATGGAATGGATCAGTCTAATGCAACTGTGACCCGATGTCTAGGGGTTAGGTTGACCATCATAATGATAAGTTCTATATTTTATTTGTTAAATCTGCCGGTGTAGATCTAAATATTCTTTGTTACAAAATACAACACATTGCCAATAAAATCAGCAAGAAAGAAGAGTTCAAATATTGAAAAATAAAACACTATGCAAAGTATTAGGACCTTGTAAGAGGAAAACAAGTTGAATATTACTACCTAAAAAGGCATTTTTTACGCAATATGATCTTAAATGTGAATAGTAAAGGGTTACTCGAGGGGCGATTGAAATTAACAGCACAAATAAACGGAATTAGGAACAAGGATTGGAATTTTGAACAAAAACATCATGGAAATCCTAGCAATCCTGGAAAACAATTGTTCGATTCAATGAAGGAAAAAAAATTGCAACAAACGTTGTTACATAGATCAAGTTGACAAATTCAGTATCTCGTACTAATGACTCGACTTTACAAGTCGAGTTATTAGTACGAGACACTAAAGAAGTATGCACATTGTAGACGAAATACGCGTATCTGTCGAAGATAAGCAAAGGTAGTTGGAATTAAATGGAGAATACTCATTTTTCTTCTAATTTCAAGATCTTGTGGTTTTGAAGTGATAAAACGATGCTGTAACAATACGATTGAAATCCGTCGAGAGATATTGCCATCAGACAGATTCCAGCACATAAAGTGAAACACTTTTCATCAATCTCTTTGCGTCCACGAGAAACCCAGTTTTGTCTAATTTTTTTTGAGAACATTTGCTTCCCCTGGACTGGGTCAGGAATATTTTATCAATGTTTTGTTTTTATTCCGTGGCTGCTTTTTGAAAGACACGCTACATATTCTTTGGCAGAACTAGAAAAGAGAAGATAGATGGGGTCTCCCGGCTCTGGCTTACAAAAAAACTCTGGCCGACCATAAACTATAGAAAATATCGTCGTACTGTTGTTTTGCTGATTCCCTAAAGGTGGAGGCGGCGGTTTGTAACAATAATATTGCATGTTTTTCTAAGTGGTTATCTGTCCACTCTTACCGAAATTTGTAACTTGATCAGTTGAATAAGGAACACGCAGATTGATCCTAACTCCAGTCATGTTTCTTTCCTATAAATGCGCGAACTTGCCATTTATTACTTGAGAAATCGCTTAAAACTTTGACCGATGTTATTAGCCAAATCACAAAAAAAAAACAAACAAAAAATGCGCCTGAAGTAGCAATGGGCGATCTCGATCCGTTTTTTTACTGGATCGATTTTTGGGCTCGATTAATCGATATTTTGAATCGATCCTAAACTGTTCGATTTTTGACTGAATCGGTTTGTAAGTGGGAGAATCGACTTTCAAACTCTACACGCTAAGATAAGAATACGGAAAAGCCGGTAAAAAATACCGTAAACCGCACAAAAGTGCACATACTGAAATTATCGGTAAACATGTATTACCGAAATTTCGGTATTGTTGGAAAGCAGGAAAAGACTTTAAAAATTACTACTTTTTTTACAGTTCTTTATACCAAAAGTGCTTGCATTTTAAAATTTAAGCAAAATCTAACGATAAAACTTGCAAATCCACTTTACTAAAATATTAGTAAAATGAAACCGTTTTCTTTAGGTAAATTTTACCGATACTTTAGGTTTTGCTACCAACACCTAAAGTATCGGGTAAATGAAAACCTTATTTTTGGTAATCTTGTTTTAGCGTGTAGTATCATTTTTCACGAAATAGGTAATCAGTGACTCAATAAGTGATTGCAACATGTTAACATGTTATTACAAGCTGCCAGACCTATTCTGAACGACATTGATCAATATCAAGAATTCGAACCTTTGGTGTGAGCGGTATTGATGTTAACCACATATCTTCTACAGCTATACATATATTCTACACTGCCCTGGGATGCATAGTTGACGTAACCACCATCAATATGATTGTTGAGGAAACGCGTTTTTCCGGGTTTAAGCTGAAATGCAGTATATAGCAACAATTATGGACAAATTTTCTGACCATTTGATGAAGTTTTACTAATAAAAGTGGGCCAGCAAGATAATTAGAATAGTTTCATTTTTTCATCATCTTTAAAACGCATACGCCAACTTATACGAATAAACAGGCATATTACTGAACGTTTATTCTCATAGTTTGGCGTAAAAACCAGGCTGCTCTGTTCTGAATAATATGTCGTACATTAGGCTCTCGCCGATTGGCTTTACGAATACCAACGAAAAGTTTCACCCAGCAAAGCTCCCATATGATTTTGACGATATCTACCATCGGACTTATCAGTCCAGAAAATGTTCGACTCTTTCAAAGAGCGTCAGTTGGAAAAGAAAGCAAGAATGTTGCAGTTACAGTTTCTACTGTAAGGTGTTGAGAGACCTGAACATAAAATTAACCCAACTGGGGCATGAAGAGTGCGAACGTTGTCAAGCCCATCGTGTTCACGAAAAGCAGACAGGGCACTCTGCCAAAGCTGATGATAATGATCAAGGAGTATCAACAACGACCGAAGCTCAATGCGAGTTGTGGTCTAGTTGGAAGGATCACGGACGAGCGTTTGCTGGGCGGACCGTGCACAATACACGTTGACGTCAATTTCAACACCCACTTGCTAGTTCCTTATGTAATTTTACTACCTGTGGTTTTGATTATATATCAGAATTCCAGGCTCATCCCTTTTCACTTTCTCGCCATGTAAAAAAATCCATCAATTCTATCCCATTTTCAACTCCAGATGCCTATAAAGGCAGTATGAGGGATACAGTATTTCTGATCGTAAGGAACCGGCCAGGTGTTTTTCAGAGGTCGATAGATGGCAAGTATGTATGTAATCTCAAATCTGCTTTCCCTGGTGCATTCAACTTCGCTTATAGCCACCCGTGATGTGGAGAGACGTCATTCATGCGACCAAATGGTGCTTACGCCAAACCGTTCTTTTCAATTTATCTCGCAATTTTTCGAAGAAACTTTTTTTGTTTTGACTTGAAGGCAATGTATAATAGGGTAAAGAATGCAAAAAAACAAAAAAGTGAATTTTGGTCGTCTTGGCGCTTACGTCAACTATGCATCTCAGGGCAGTACAGCTGTTTGGTCTATGCAATAATGAACATAACATCTCGAAAAAGGATCATTTTTTTTAAATATCTTTGTGAAAATTGGTGTTGTACAACAACTAGACACACATTTTGAATCTATGATTCATTATGTTTTGTTGATAAAAGACTAGAGAATGTCAATTTTAATGTCGAAATGCTCATTTGACGAGGCAAATTATTACAACAAACAGTGAGTATTTTTCCAAAACTCGGATATTCGATGTGATGCTCGTTTTGCCCAAGGTGACCAACTAACCCCGCCCTACCCCAAAAATTATCTCGACATACTTTTCCAGATTTGATGACAAATCATCAAACCAGTGTATCTGTGACTTTATATCAATACAGGAACTGTGTTTCCAGCCTTGATAATGAGAATTTACTGTTGCTGCTGCTGCCTGCTAGCCTGCTAGCACAGCTAGCTGATATTTATAACTAACGGCATACCATGTCAATGCAACCAACGCTGCGGTTTTATTTACGCGTAAGAGATTTTCGAAAGTTATTTTTTTTAATCGACAGATCTCGTTACGCCAGTGATGACTAAACCAGACTTCTAGTATGAAGATTATCAAAAATATTCGAGAATATCTCTTCAAACATTGCTCCCTTTACCAGACAAACTTCTATATTCCATTCTAGCAGCAAGAAGAATGTATTAACTGTGAATGTGTAAACTTATATTTCAGACATAGTACGCCTGCATTAATATTTCCATTTTAAAAATTAATTTCGCAATGCACTCCCAACTCGATTGGCCAGGCCTATACTGCCGTTATACGCATAGTTGTTCCATGTTCTACGGGGTTCTCTTATACATGGGATAGTTATACTTATAACGGCAGTATATGATCGAAGAAGCCTCGCTGTCAGAAGAAACACAAATTACCGTATTGAAAAAATCTAATCTAAACGAGTCACTGAATATCTAATAAGTTAAAGCGGGGGTGATAGGTCTGTGGAGATTGGCACACCCCTTGTGGCCACTCACACCTAGAGACCTAAAATCGCCCATTACTAGCGACTCATCGACACCAGAGAAAAAGTGAATTACGAACGTACAACTACGCGCTACAATTGAAGCGGAAATAAACACGATTAAATAATTAATTTTGCGTTTATTAATTCGGTTTTCCACGTCCGTCGGTATTCGACCACCACAGGTCTTTTCCCGATGTGATGTAGAAGTCCTTTTGGGCCTAATGGAGTACTGATGGTCGGATGAAAGTTCCTTTCCAACGTATGCGTTTTCCTTGCGTCAGACATGAATTTTTCCACCGACTATTTAATAATTCTCCAATAATAATTTTAGATGTACATATTAGCAACAATATCAACGTTATGCGTAACGATGTCCTAGAGATTTTTAAATGTATAAAATGTAGTAAGACTTACCAGATGGGATGTTCGTAATTCCATAACAAGCTTGATGGACACAAATATTGCAATTATCACAGAACACCATCTCGTTCGCTTCCTCTGAGTCCGGTGAACGGCAAACGTCACATATGACATTTTCGTCGTACTCGATACCAAGACCTTCTTCGCTCTTCATGATTGCCTGGATTTTATCCCAGCATCGAACCTGGTTTGGAAACGATATAAATATATCAGAGAAACTCTAACTCTACCTTCATGACAATCTTACTTCAAGTTCTTCAACGACTCTTTCAAATTGCTCATCAGTCACTGGTACCAATCCGGCTAGATTCCGTTCTCCATTGAATACCTTCAGCCAAGCTTCATCGCACTGGTCGAGGTCATAGTAGCACACCTGCTCCGAGATGGCCGGTGTGTTCGACAAGTAGTGTTGATCATGTGAGAATGATTCATCCTTGGTTATCCGGATGTACTTGTTTTTGGGGCTGTAAGAACCGAACAATGCAATACATAAAATAAGTTGTCTAAATACCGTCAGTTTTAGGAAACCTACAGTTTGAAGTCCTGTCGTTTCTTATAAAAGTTTTCTTGTATTATGGATACAGATGGTTCTGGTAACGAATCCGGATTGACAGGAACCTGAACGCCACGCTCCCACTCCTGTTTCCACTGGTCGTTGATAACCCAGTACTCATCGACGGCAAGTGGTTCCGAATCAGGTAGCTTCATGGCACTTATAAGATCTTTCCTGTTTATTAAAACCATAACATTAGTAAGTAAAACATATGTATGACCAAGTATTTACTATACTGAAATTATAAATTAGAAGAAAAATTAGTAATCTCCATTTAATTCTCGAGTCGAGTTATTAGTACGAGACACTGAAGAAGTCTGCACATTGAAGACTAAATACGCGTGTCTGTCGAAGATAAGCAAAGGTAGTTGGAATTAAATGGAGATTACTAATTTTTCTTCTAATTTATAGTTACAAGTATTCTACTAAACAGCTCAAACCCTCTAGGATCTATACTGAAATATTTTACCTAAACAATTCAGCCGGTGCTTCCGGTGCAGTACGGTTGTATATACTGGACATTTTAAGGTCGATGACCGCCCGCGGTTGCCAGTTCTTAGTTGGCGTCGTCGGACCACCGGTGTTGGACGTGAGAGAATTGTCGTCCTCCATCGACGAGACCGCGGGGCGGCCCTTACGTTTCTTGATCGGCGGTGGTCCATCATTTTCTGCACGGTTCGATCGTTTCTGGCCCTTCTGCGACATACTTTGCCAACGACGAGTCACTGCTGTCTTTTGCCACCGCGCAGGTAGGGTTTCGACGATCGAATGTCTCTATTGATTTCCTTTGGTGACTGTGGAGTCCCCGGGATTCGGTTTTTTCGGGACACGTTCTGTGAAACGGTCCCTCGAATGTAGAACACTCACTAATAAAGTCGTTTTTTTATATTTCAGTAGTATTGTGTATTTCTTGTTTGTTTCATTTACGAATAATCTTTGTGTTTAAATATTATTAATTTCATATGGGTAAGTATATGTGAAAACCTGAAAAGAGAAAAAAAAAAATATCGTCAATTTACGTGGTCATCAACATATGTGTTTCAATTACTACAGATTTCTCATCAAAGCCTACATGCAATGCATGGTTCAATTAACGTCAACTATAAGTAGTACACATAATTCCGATTACAAACACAGTAAGTAACCTCAATTAATTTGTCATACCGTCATACTTTTCATTATAATCATCATTAGACTGTTTACTGACCATAGTATTAGGACAACTCGGCTTGCAACAACTGGCTACCCGTGAAACAGGTAAACCGCAACATGTACACACTTCTGCTGTATAACAACAACAGTAGACATAAAGCTGCGTAAACATTATTCGTGCACACGTATGAATCATGACCGAAAAGTGCCTCTAAATGTTCCACTCTCCTTGCTGATAAGATGTGCATAAGGAATTCCACTACTGAAGGCATACTCCGTCGGCATTGTTATTTTTTTCATGGCACCTAGCGTGTACAATATGTGTAGGTACAAACATTCGCGCTGATAGCAACAACTTGACACTGACTGAGGACCCGTCAAATGTATAGTCACTAGATTCATAGTCTGGCGGATACAACGACGGGAGCCAATTTGAACTGTCAGTTGGCGGAGCCAATCGAGCATATCTCGAGTAGTTTATGTCAAGGGCCTAAAAGCCATTTGTAAACAATGACTTAAGAGGTTGATTTCTCACGAATTACGAGAATCCCAACATATCCTGCTACTCCACATGGTAGAACTAACATTCTTCTACCAAATGCTGCTTTCATTTCACGAGAGTGATTTAAGATTCAAGAGAAATCGATGTTTAAAGTCATTGTTTACAAATGGCTTTTAGGCGCTTAACAGGAATTACTCGAGATATGCTCGATTGGCTCCGCCAAGTGACAGTTCAAATTGGCTTCCGTCATTGTATCCGCCCGACTATGAATCTAGTGACTATAGTCAAATGCAGTACTTCGTCATTATGTAATAAGCCGAGGGAAGGAATGATTTTTGATCATTGAAATCGAGTGGATAACAGAGACAGATTCATCCTTGGCCATCTCCATAATTACCACTGGATGTGTCCTAAAGTTGCTGACAATCGCTGGTGTGTATCTTGCATTGATGAATACCTATGTATTAGTTTAGGAGTGACATACTAGCAGAAAGTGCGTGTGCGAAGGGAAATAGCGGTACACATTAAAAGTAGTGCAGTTTGGTGAGCGTGTGAGTGTTACAGTAAATATTAAGTATAAAGACAGAAACCCAAAACAACTACAAAGTGGAGTAAATGTTATTGAATATTTATTACTTTACTCCAATTTGTAGTTGATTAAATTATAAAAAACTAAACAATGTTTGTCTACAGATCAATTCTCACAACTACTGACAGCATGACGCTACTTAAGAAGAGGTTACAGAGAGTAAACCTGAAGAACAGCTTTTGAATATTCAGAACAAATTCAAAAATCTAAATTATATATAAATAAGAAAAAAATGGAACCTATAGCAAATTTTTCATAGAAGTGAGTTCCGAAAATCTTGGAAATCTTCTGTTTATTTTTTCGCAAAGGTTTCCTCACTGACTGGAAAAAGTATGATTGCTGTTAAAACATTTGTAATAACCGGTAAAATGAGTGTTTTTAAGGGGTATGACGAAGCGATGCGTTCCTGTGATGTGTTCCTATCACATTTTTATATAGAATATTTCTCCTCAATGTTTGTCACTGGCACCACCTGGCAAAGTTTGTGACCTATAAGATCGTATGATAATTACGGATACTACTTCGTTATTTCCAAATCGGTTATTATGACATAATGTCGATTAAATTTACATAAATTACTGCGTTAATTTTTTGCCCAATCCACCACTTCTTTTAATTGGCTTTAATTCAACTTTAAACGAGCTTTCGTCTGCTCTTAACTTAGTATTTTAGAAGCACTTTCACATTTATTAAATTACAGTTTTTTTGTGTCGAACCCAATGCATGAGTTTGTATATAGTGTGGCAAGCACAATGATACTCTCGACCGGACCGGCAATTGAGCCCACTACCTTCGGCTTGGTAAACCGACTGGCCAAAGCCCGACTTTTATACAAAATGATCATGGCTTCTGACTTATTTTCCATTTTTCCGAGAACCACTTTAGCTGAAATGTTGGCCACATCCTAGAAATAACTTGAATTTGAGGTATTTAAGTTCTAGGGTACAGCCAAAGCGTTGAAGCTTGGAATAGGATTTATAACGTTATTATCTTCATTGTATAAGTTCACTACATCGATAGAAAAGATAAATGGCAGGATTGGCAGTGGGGTTTCCCAACCTCCACTTTCAGGCAAGTATGCTTCTGTTAGTAACAATTCATTTCGAGTCGAGTTATTAGAGTTATGTAGACACTGAAGAAGTCTGAACATTGTAGACGAAATACGCGTATCTGTCGAAGATAAGCAAAGGTAGTTGGAATTAAATGGAAGATACTAATTTTTCTTCTAATTTCTAGTAACAATTCATTGCCTGATCAGCTTTCGCGTTATAGCGCTGCCTCAAACTGTGTCAAGCTCTTCAGCATCGATTTTGACAAAGCTGCCACCCTCAACACTTTCCAGCATGAAATGACCAAAATTCAACGACACGCTGAGCCTTCTGACAGAAATAATACGGTCAATGATCTAAGCTTCCATCGAACTAGCTCTACACCGAGACGCACACTTGCCGCATGTCCAAAGAAATTCCCTATCCCTCTCATTGCAGTCGAGCCCCTCTTGCCCGCGTCCAACGGCCGTCCCGGCCCTGCGTTTGAGTTGGGAGACGGGATCTTCCAAACTTCTACTAGAGGCAAGTATGCTGTGTTTTCGGACATTTCGTTTGCAAGCGGGATACCGAGACGCACAATTGCCGCTTGTCTTGAAGAAGCCCCTATTCCGCTCAACGCAGACTAGCCCTTTTGCCAGCGACCAACAGCCGTCCCGGCCCTGCGGTTGAGTTGGGAGACAGAGTCTTCCGGATTACGAGTAACGGCAAGTATTGTCAACCAACGGACACTTCCCGCCCTGATGCTATTTACTTTCCCAGTGCTACTACCCTTCAACTGCCGAATTCGGATCCCATCATCTACCACCAGAATGTTGGTGGAATGATTATCGGTTGGCGATCATAGATCATTGCTATGACATTATAGTCTTGACTGAGACTAGTTAGATTCTCGGACTATTTCAAGTTGTGTTTTTGGAGATGGTTATGAAGTATTCCGTTGCGGTTGGAACATAATCAAAAGCAGGAAATCGATTGGCGGTGGCGTTCTCGTTGCAGTTAGTTCCAGGCTGAAAGCAAGTGCAGTTGAAGACGATTCTTGGATCTCAGTGGAATATGTTTTGATAGCAATTCAGCTTGGAGGCCGTAAACTATTTCTCTGTGTGCTGTACGTTCCTCCTGTCTTGGCCGCTTAGGATAGGGCTACCCTCGATGATGAAGTGATTGTTTTGACTTGAGTGACTTCAACCTAACGGAAGTTGCATGGATACCAACTCACAATGGCTTCCTCCATGACCATGAAAGCTCTTCTTTTCACGCAGGGACAATTCAGTTTCTGGACAGCTACAGTACCGCAACTCTATCCCAAGTTAATTACGTGGTGAATGCACAATCGTTCTCTAGATCTTTGCTTTGTCAGTGGCCGAGATACCGCTCCTGTCATCTCTTCGGCCCCGTGCCTCTAGTTAAGTCCTCACCACCCTTCTCTTATAGTTACCCGAGGCGAGCTGACTATCGTAGTATTGGTGAAGTACTGTCTAATTTTAATTGATGTTTCTTGATCCAACCGACGTTAATATCGCCGCCTTCCACTTTTTCCACCGTCTTGGCTTACGTCATTGACAGGCACGTCGCAAAAAGGATCGTTCAGACTGAATCTCGGGTCTCTTGGATGACTAACAGTCTTCGTGCGCTTAAACGGACCAAAAGAGCGGCTCTCCAAAAAATCACGAAATACCGCACACTGTCGCTTAAACGACATTATAGCAGACTGAGCTACAAATACAAACAATTAAGTCGTGTGCTTTTCCAAAGTCATCTGAGTGTGGTTCAACGGCGATTTAAATCACACCCGAAATCATTTTGGAACTATGTTAATCAACAACGCAAGGAAGTAGGCTTACCATCATCCATGGTCTTTAATAGCGAAACCGCTGGCACTTACTAGGAAATTTACACTCTTTTCTCGGCAAAATTTGCTAGTGTGTTTGCAGACGAGCGACTTCCCGTTCATTCCATTAACGATGCCGCGAGCAATATTCCCTTGGTAAATCAAACACTCAGCCTCGTTGATGTGGATTTTGAATCGATCTCGAACGCTGCCTCACTTCTTAAAACATCGTTTAAGTCCGGACCTGATGGTGTTCCGTCCGTTTTTCTTAAACAGACAGAATATGGCCTATCTTCTGGATCCACTTCGTCAGATATTCCATCTGCATATTTTCTATTTGCTGGAAAACGACAGACATGTTTCCGGTATTTAAAAAAGTAAGCAAGCGGGACGTAAATAAATACAGGTGAATCACATCGTTAAGCGCCGTATCGAAGCTATTTGAACTGGTCGTAAGGAACTCTCTTTTTGCACATTGTAAGCAATTTTTGAGTGCCGAACAACACGGGATTTCAACTGGGCGCCATACATTACTGATAGTATGATTAATCGATGCCAAAGGGACGTGGTCTACACAGATATCACGGCAGATTTCGACAAGCTGAACCACTATATAGCGATCGCCAAACTTGACAGGCTAGGAATTAGCGGTAATTAAGATGGTTCATATCTTACAGGGCGTCAACTCCCAAGTAACAATTTTGGTTTTATAAGGGTTCTGCAGAGCATGAATTAGACTTCAAGAATGCTATAAAACCATGATAAAACCAACAATGTACCTTGGACTAACAGTTGCTTAAGGCGACATGCAATCAACAAGTTTTTGCGCCACGTCCGGGATACCACAGGACAGCCATCTGGGACCGTCGATATTTCTGCTTTACTTCAACGATGACATCTTGTTATCGGAGGACCACGACTGTCGTTTGCAGCAAACCTGAAATATGTTCTGCTTATCTGCTCAATAGCCAATGTCGTTTCCTCCAAGAACAGATTGATGCCTTCACTGATTGGTGTACTCCAAATCAATTGGTGGTCAAAGCGGCTAAGTGCTCAGTCATAACCTTTTCACGACAGAAATAACCAATTGTTTTAAACCACAATCTTCTCTTAGGTGTTCTGCTGGATTCTAAACTGACGTGTTCGCATCATATTTCATATGTTGTTGATAAAGCATCAAAAACCCTTGGTTTTGTTTTCAAGGTGGCGAATTTCAGCGGCATAGGCTGCCTCAAATCGTTCTATTGTTCTCTCGTGCAATCTACACTGGAGTACTGTTCAGCAGCGCCGAGCAAATCGAATCTATTCAACGTCTTTTTCTACGGTTCGCACTTCGTAGACTACCTTGGCGAGATCCGTTTCGTCTTCCTAGCTACGAAAGTCACTGTCAATTAGTGAACAATGGAGCCTCTGCGAGTTGGTAAAGACGTGTGTAGAGCCTTAACTGTCGCAGATAATCTACAAGGAAGAACGGACTGCGAAACAATCCTGTAACAAATCAACATCGTTGTTCAACCAAGCTCAATGCGTAACAACTTAATGCTGAGGCTTCCTTTTCGCCACACCAACTATGGGTTGACTAGCGCTATCCACGGGTTGCAGCGAATGTTCAGTAGAGTGGCTTCAGTCTTTGACTTCCATCTGACGCGGAATGTACTTCGCCGGAGATTTTCCACCGTTTTTTGAACAATATACGCACGGAGTTAAGATAAGTGTATAGTTTTTTTTTGTCATGACTTTACTAAGATATTGCAGGGTGACCACACAAACTTAATTTTAAGATTCCCGCATTTTTACCGAATTTTTACCGCATAAGTTAATATAAATTGGATTAAAAGATATTTTGAAATTTCTTAGGAAATTTTTCAATCTGAAATTCTGGCTTGTTTCATTTAGGTATAGTGACGGATAGTAGCCGCAAATCGGACTGTATTCCGTACCCTGCTTTGGACGAGAACAAAGTATGTAGAAGCATAAACAACGAAGAAAACTAGTTAAGCACTCGACGTTTTCGAGTACAAAATGATGCACGTGCGTTACGTGCATATTGTATCAAGGACTTCGTGATTTCAACGTCGTTGATAGTTCGTAGACAGTTCTCCGAGCTACCAAACCCTTTTCAGCTAGGTTCACCACCAGACACTTTTCATTTATTGAAAATCCTCCCTCAATAGTCGCAGTTCCGTGCGACAGAATGAGCACCTTTTTAACTAATGTTTTAAAAATTGTCAGCTCCTTCTTGGAATGACTAATCAGTTCTAGCCAAAAGTAGTTCAAACACTGTTTTTTTTCTGGAATTCGGCGAGCAACGTCTTTGAAGACGGTATTAAGCACAGCTGCCCAAATTTTTCATTCACTTTGTGAGCAACTGCAGCGCTCAGATGGTTTTATCTACGAACGGTTCCAGACGCTTTTTAGCTATGCCTGTGAAGTGAGCTATAACATCAGGGTTAATGCAGATGACGTAACGCGTAGAAGGGTATGTCTCCAGCACAGTCAAAAGATAGAAAGTTGTTGCGAAATGCTAAAACGTCTTTGTCGGAAATTTTCGCAAATTCTCTCGAAACTCCTAATTTCCGGAAATTTTCGCAATTTCTTTCGCTTTCTTGATTTTCATATTTATTTGATTAGTTATCAACAGACTAATTTGGTATCGAAATACTAGATATACTAGTATATACTACTAGAATAGTCTATCTTAACGCTAACAAAAACTGCCTTCTTGTATAGTCTCGCGACATATTAAAATCAAAAACAAACCCCTGTGTGGAAATCCAAGGCGGGAGATGTTTCGTAAGACACGGTTACGAACCTCGACTGGAATATCGGCGAGTAGTGAAAGGCAGTCTATTCGATAAAACAGTAAATCCGCAACGATTAGTGCCTTCGAAGCTTCACGACGAATTTGAAGAATCTCGAAATGAATCATAAGACAGCGACTCTCGTAATTTGGAAGGGTGGATGGGTCCCTCCAAAACAGTATATCAAGAGCATGTCGGATGACTCAATAGTTTCCACGCCATTTTGGAAATGAGGGTTCCAGACCGGGTTGGCATATTTGAAGGTGTCAGGTCTTTTTCCAAAAAAACTAACAACGGTATACTTTCCCGGATTTAAGAGCATACAGTTCACCTCGCACCACCTTTGTACTGTCTCTAAATCTTTCTGCAACTGTAAAGCATCTCGAAACGAATTCACACGAATGTAGATGTTGAGGTTGTCAGTAAAGCTTAGCCTATGCGATTTTAGCAACAGTTTGACATCGTTGAAATGCAAGAAAAAAATCAGCTTTGGTATCAGCATCTTATCATCTATCGGAATACCGAAGAAAAGCTCTGAAGAAAATGGGGTTGACTTTAAGGTGACTAACACAATAGGTTTCTGTCCTTTGTAGTGACAAATATTTGTCTATTATACAAATGAACTATTATAAAAATTACACAGTGTTATCAACCCAGGTTGGCGGAACTCGTGTAGCATATGAAAAGAAAACATATCTTGTAAAAAACATGCAAAGACAACTTTTGCACTAAAATTTACAGTAATGCCTACGTTGGCGATGCTTCCGTCATAAGGATAACCCAAGAAGTTCCAGTCAAGCAAAATAAAAACAAAAGTACGTCATGTGCGTAACCTCACTTGTCACAACCGTCATATCTTCTTAGCGGTACGTTTTGAAACAGGCTGAACAAAGTCAGCAAAAAATGATTCACATGCCAACTTGTTTTTCTTAGCCCCCCTTGAAGGAATCGTGTACGACGTGCCAGCTGCAGCTACCGATGTTGAGGACTGCAAAGCCAGGACTGGCTCGCAGATTCCCCGATTTCCCCAGTAAATTCTTTGAATGCCTTCTAATTGACAACCGAGAACATTGAGCTAACATTGAGCTTCTTCAGTCAATGCTCGATAAGCCGAAAAACACTGTTTCATTCCGTTAAAGAAATCGCTGGGCAGAGTAGATGACAACAACGCTACTCAAATTATCCATTTGAAAGCATGGTTTCTCCCATATGTCAAAAATTCCCGATTGATTTTTAAATTCCCGACTTTTTCCCGATGGTTTAGGATTCCCGCATTTATCCCGCATTTCCCGATTTTCCCGAGTCTGTGGCCACCCTGATATTGTGTTATCGTTTTTCTATGTAATGTAATGTATTTTTTATTTTTTATTTTAAAACCAACATCATTAGGATATGAACTTAGTCTGTGGAAGCCTAACTACAAATAAACAAAAAAAAAACAGAAATTAGAAGAAGAATTAGTATCTTCCATTTAATTCCAACTACCTTTGCTTATCTTCGACAGATACGCGTATTTCGTCTACAATGTGCAGACTTCTTCAGTGTCTCGTACTAATAACTCGACTATTAGTACGAGTTATTAGTACGAGACACTGAAGAAGTCTGCACATTGTAGACGAAATACGCGTATCTGTCGAAGATAAGCAAAGGTAGTTGGAATTAAATGGAAGATACTAATTCTTCTTCTAATTTCTAGTTACAGGTATTCCACTAAACAGCTCAAACCCTCTAGGATTTAAAAAAAAACAAATACCGTGCGGTTTGTGACAAGCCAAATTTAATTTCGTTAGAAAATTATACGCATACAATTAATTTCTGTTCTTTAAGTGTCAGTTTGTTGCTAGTAACAGAATTAATCTCGATATTTGTTCAAATTGAAACATGAAAATGGTTAAACACACAAATATTGCATAATTGCGCGCACTCAAAGAATGATATTCCGTGTATAGTTCATGAATGGTTATTATTCAGTGCACCATTTTTATAACCAAAAATTTATCATTCGTTTTTTGTCAAATAATTTCTATTCGGAGAACAGTTCTAATTGTTTTAAAGTGCATCGCACACCTCTTGAAATGGTGGTTGGCCTTTCTAATATACAGGCAATCCAGTTGAGTCGGTATACACCATTATTGAGTGGATTTATAATATAAATCTGCCTTTTCAATCTTTTTTAGGCTTCACAAGAAAGCATCCAACAGCTGATAAGGAGTGTATCGAATATAAGATATCCACATACATTTGCGTTGTACGCATGTATTTGTGATGGTTTTTTATGCTCTGAACACTGCATGCAGTGCGTTTGACTGTCAGCTTTCTTTTGTTTACTTGTTTGTGCGGTTCAAATTCTGCGTTTTCAAAATGTCGCGTATTGAAAAGGAAGTGAAAATTAAGGTTCTGGACACATGGCTAAGTGAGAAGGGTATTACTATGCGAAAATTGGCGAAGCGGTTTGGAATTCATCATGCGAGTGTTAAAACCACCATTAATAAGTTTGGGGAACACTATTCTTTGGATGAGCTACCAGGAAGAGGCAGAAAACCCGGTTCTTCCATCCCGAAACTGTAGCAGAAAGTGGTATCTCTAATCATGAAGAACAAATGTCAATACGTGATTTGGCCAAAAAAGCAGGAACGAGTGTCGGAATGATCCAGCGTATCAAGAGGCGAAACCACCTGAAGACCTACAAGAAGCAAAAAATCTCGAAACAAAGTGCAGAACAGAAGAAGCGAGCAGCAACAAGGGCCCGGAAATTGTATTCGCGTCTTTTGCAGCGTCCGGACTCATGCGTTTTGATGGACGATGAGACCTATGTAAAGGAGGACTCAAAAACCCTTCCAGGCCCACAATACTTTACTGCCGTCGTTGGGGAGGATGTGAGCGATGCGGACAGGTCGATTCAAGTGGAGAAATTCGGTCGAAAGGTACTGGTATGGCAAGCAATATGTTCCTGTGGTTTGAAGTCAACCATTTTTTACACTACCGGAACTATAAATGCGGAAATATATCGATCTGAGTGTCTCCAGAAGAGATTGTTGCCTTTATATAAGAAGCATAGTACACCTCCACTGTTTTGGCCGGATTTAGCGTCGGCTCACTATGCCAAAACCACTCTCAATTGGCTTGCGGAAAAGGGTATAGATTTCGTTGAGAAAAATATCAATCCACCAAATTGCCCTCAGCTTCGACCCATCGAACGTTACTGGGCAATCGTGAAGAGGGTCTTCAAGAAGACTGGTAAGGCAGCTGGGAACATGCAGGAGTTCAAAAAAATTTGGGCTCAAGCGTCCAAAAAATGCGATGCAACACTTGTCCGGAACTTGATGAAGAGCATTCGATCCAAAGTTCGAAAATTTGTGAAGGAATAACTCAAATTTCTTCCGGTCTTCATTATGTTCAAGTTTAACCTCGTACAATATAGGATCAATTATTTGTATGAAAAAATATCGGTTTTCGACATGATTTGAAAGAAAGTTTGTGGATAGCTTATTTTCGATACACTCCTTAGAGAACAATCTGCTTCTCCACAGCATATTGTTACATTACCGCTGGTAACTTATAACATAATCATTAATAAAAATCGAGATGTTTCACATTTTACGGGAAAAGCACAGTATAAGGAGCTGCGAGAAATTATGGCAGATTACGATACCAGTGAGTTTATGCAAAGCTAGTGATACTTTGTTCACATTTCCAAAATCTACGTATTTGTTGTGACTGGCTTCATTCTCATTCTGAATGGCACCTAATTATCTGTCAAATCAAAACAAATAGGATGCTATTTCATCAGCAGAATAACATTACAGTGATCGTTATTGTAGGACAGCGAATGTGCTTCCAAGTCCATGTGTTAGGTATATATTAACAAAATTCCGCACATGTTACATCTTGTACACCTGTCGTAGACAAAATTCTCATTTCCGACATCACATGGATTATAATTTGCTGTTCGGTTTCAAACGCATCAACATCGGCTGCAAAAAAAATAAACAATCACGCTCGCGGACTCTGTTCTAGCCAAATCTGTCCTGATGCTGCTGCTTATCACATTATTAATCAATAAAAGGCTAGAATGTGCACCTTCTAATTCCATCCAACTCCGATAGACTCACCAATCACATACATTAGAACAAATAAACAAATCACAATTAAACATGACGGCATTACGCCTTAGCCAACACTTTAACTTTATGTTTTGTAGTAGTACACAAACACTAGCCCACCCCTGCAATGCCACACCAACATATTCAAGTTTTTTCAGTATTATTGCTGTTATTGCTTTCATTTGGGCATTATTTTTTTCTTCGGATAACACTACTTGCTCTCCTTTCTTTTTCCGACCGTGATGTGTTGTACGTGTACGGTAGAGGTGTACCGATATTCTCACATATGCAGATTTTTCTTCCACTTCTTCATCCATCTCTTTTTATCACTTGTATCGATAGCATCTTGTGCTAGTTAGTACTTTTGGCAGAGTGAAGGAGAGAATGAACGATAAAAAATTAAATCTTCTTTTTCTTTATAATCACTTCGTGCACTTCTTTCTCTATCATCGCCGTCGTCATCGTAATCGCCGTGTTGGGCTCCGTTTCGGTACCCATCTTCATCCAATGTCTTCTGCACTTTTTTCACCTTTTTCTCCATACACACCCGTTCACTGGATCAAAAAGTATCAGAGCTAAAATGTAGTAGCCAGTGTTGCTATATTTACAAACACACAAATAAAACGCGCAGTCTGCAGTCACATTATGCTCATAAGTAAGCGATCAATAACTCTCACTTGACGACGACGGTACCATCAACCAATTCAAACACTCTCACTGGATGCTGTGGAATAAATCGTTTTATTTCTTTTTAAGAGAACGATGCCTAAACACTGCATTGCTGACGATCGAGAAATATTATTTCGCTGTGAGGATCGATTAATTAAACCTTGAGAGGGCTTTGCTTTGGAGGGGTAATGACAATGTTGTGGGCAATCAGAACCAACCAATGACGACGGAGAGCGCGAGAGATCATGTAGCAACGAAACGTCAAAACAACACTATACACTGCAAGGCGTAACTATAAATTCCTGCGAAAGAGTGTATAATGTCAGCGCAAAAGAGAAATCTATCACGAATACTTACGTTTTTATTTGCTTTCCGTTTTGAAAATCAATCGATTTATATTTCTCCCCGGAAACTTAAACTGTTGTCGCAGCCCGTTGCGGGTCCATGCGTGACATTTTTACAAATCCTTATGTTCCTGATCAAAGCGATAGAGAGAAAAATAAAGGAAGCAATTAGTTTATAAAGCACAGGTGTGGGAACATGTGACAATGTACAAATTAGTTTTAAGGCGCATAATGAAGCTGCTTTGTGAACGTTCATTAATTACACCAAGCAGTATATGTCAATTGATATTGGTGTTTTTCTCTCAGCACTACGGCTGCAATTTTCTGGCGAATTTCATTCATGAAAATAAGAATCAGCTGATCAGAAACTACCCAACGGCAAGTTAACTTTTAATTAGTATTTGCTTGTTTGGCTCATTCTGTCCTTCTGAAGTTGCCAACAACAGAGGAGGCAAATCACCCAAGAGATAGTTAAACGTGAAAAGTCATCGTACCACCACGATTACCTACTTTCGTAAACAATAAACTTAATTTTGCGTAGAATAAAATTCTATACTTCAATCGAATATCAAACTCAATTTCCCGCACTAAATGGCAAGAGGTGCGAAGAGAACTTAATTTTGCATGTTTTTTTTTTTTTCATAATATTTACACACTAAGATTTTTTTTCTTTTGCAAATTTGGGTAATCAATTGCTGAAATACTTATATTTGGCAATATTACGTTTTCATTGCTCAATTTGAAGAAACATAAGCATAAAAATCAAAATTAAGTGTCGTATAACAAAATCATTTGAAGCCATTGAGAAATCTTTCAAGAACGTCAAAATTGATCCATCGAAAAATATAAGAAATTTCTTCCTAACATCAAGGATATGTTTCCGAGGGAAAGATGAATTTCAATTCAGTGGTCTAGATTATGAAAAACAAAATTATCATGATGTTGAAGGAGATGTTCGCTCATCACCATGAGGCACCAAGAGTGAACAACAATGTTTTGGCTAAATTGAAAGACATGAAGAAAGTTTTGATCGTTCCGTAGTGTACGGCAGCTCAAACCTACAGATGTTTGGAAGATTGAGCGAAAAGGCATGTGTACAGTGGTCTCGACCAACGACATTTTCGCTCAATTTTCCTAAAACATCTGCTGCATGTTTCCTGAGCCTGCCGCACACTAGCCGGAACTATCAAAAACTTTCTCTTCATATCTTTCAATTCTAGCCAAAAACATTGTTGTTTACTCTTGGTGCCTCATGGTGATGAGCGAACTTCTCCTTCAACATCATAATCGTTACTCCTCGCACGGAGAATATATAAAATAACAATTAATGTAAAATTATCATTATTATTATCAAAAAAAAACGAATTTGGTGGTCTACTTTTACTAGCGTGCATATATACCTATACCTTTGAGACAGTGACTACCATTACCATACTACCGAATGTGCACGAAAAGGAAAAAAAATCATATCCATAATCAGGGATTTTTGTTTTTGGATTGGCAGCTAGCCCTTGACCGACTCCAAAGCTGAGTTTTTAGGGAATAAAATTGAATAAAAAATATGACTGCTTACGCTAGAGATCCTTTTAGTTTCTCTTAGCAGTCTCACCGAAGACCTCAAACGGACTTATCATAAGAATGTGTGTTTCATGTCATCTTAGAAGTGTGAGACTTGTAAACTGCTCTTAAAAGCTGACTTGAGTTGCCTTGAGCTTTTATCAGATCTTCAGGCGAACATCCACTGATACTTTTTGTAAATTTCCTGCTGACCTTCAAATAAGCTACCTCCAGATCTTCAGACAATATTCCACATCCTGTGGAATTATTGGAGATCTTTTCGATCTTCTTGAATTCATTTAAGATCATCTGGTCAACATGTAGGTCTATGTTTTCAGCTTTCAATTGAATTGCCGAAATTTGTCATTGTCCTTGATGATCGATGATGATTTTCGTGAGCCTTGAGATCTTCATGGGTATAGAGGTTTTCCCTAGATCTTGCAATGACCTTCTGCAATTTTTTGGTGATCTTCACAAGAAGCTAGCAGATTTTCATGGAAACTTCTCTCATAGCTCGGTTGAGGGTTGCTTGTCTCCAGTTGCTTGTGATCCAGTTGTCTATAGACCGAAGTTTTTGACTTGGTCTAACTTGCACATGTCTTCATCGTGTTCATCGTAGTACTGGATAGTCATGAAGAAAATTTTCCGAGTTGCTTGCTGCAGCAACCATTGAAAGCCGTCTGTGATTTCTCGTTGAACCGATCATTTCTTTCTTCCTTTTTTCCGTCGATTTCTTTCTACAATAGGGTTTACTGTTGCGTTGTTGATGGCTTCTTTAACACTACTCCAACAGTCATCAAGAGTATAGACACTCAAGTAATAGACCGGACAACGTGAGTCTGGCACAGTTGATGTATCCAAAAAAACTGTCAAATAGTATGGGAAATGCGAGGAAAAGTTCGTTTTGGATACAACATGGCGGCACGTTGTCCGGTCTATTACTTGAGTGTCTATAATCAAGAGTGGCTTGGAACAGCTCTCCTTCATCAGACAACGCTACATCTACGTTTGCGCGTACTTAGTCGCGACTCAGGTAGCTTCAGTCGTTCCAGATTATACCGTGGCGGGCGTCAGTTATTTATAACGGGAAGTTTTTGGCGCACTTTGACCATTACAAGATAGGGTTCTGAATCGATGTTTGCAACATTACAGGTCCTGACTTCGATAATATCCGAGAAGTGCTTTCCATCGAGCAAAACGTGGTCGAGTTGTGACTTCGAATGTTGTGGTGATCTCCTGGTATACCGATATGCAAAGCCGTGTTGAAAATGTATACCATATTCTTGGAGGCGACGAAATCCATGAGCCTGAGGACGTTCGGTCTAAAAATAGAATCCAATAACTAGTCTTAATTCATTCTCCTGGTCAACCTGAACGTAGAGATCTCCAATGACCGTTTTGATGTCATAGCTTGGACAGCTGCCATAGTCTCTTTCTAGCGACGCGTAAAAAGCGTCCGGTTGGCTTGTCGCCTGCATCTACCCCTTGTCTCGCCGGGAGACCATCGATAGTACTGTTTAAGAGTCCCACTGGTACGAGGACAATTATCAACCGCCCCGAACATGGAGAACAGACACCACGGGATAAGAGTAATTTAACAAGAGACTAAGGACCACAGTAGGGTCTATTCTATACATGCAGGTATGCGAAGTCGCATGACAAAATATTGATTATAAACAAACAAACAAATTGATGAATTTCATAACTTCAGGATGTCAGCAACATAATTTTTTCTACATTTTTTCAATCATGAATATTTGCTCCTTAAAACAGTCATAACCCTTCTGGAAAAAAGGGATAAACGACTAGAGTATGAAGGAATATTGGGGAATTTCTTGAGACGACGCGCTGAGTAAAGCATTCATTATATTTTTTGTTGACAGTTATCGTTCTGTACAGTGTGAATTATTTTTTCAAAAGGGTTCTACTGCCTTAATCCGCTTGTTATACATATTACAATCCCGGTAAAGTCGAATGTTTTTTTTTTCTGGTGGGAAATTCATTCGACTGCCCTGGATCATAAGCGTATCATTAAACATGCAACACACTACGATTGGATGCCTTAAAACCCAAATCAAAAGCTCTCTATTGAAAAACTTTGGAAGAACTTCAAAGAACACTAATTAGAGCTGCAGCCAAATTCCTGTAGGACGCACCAAGTCAAGTAGAAGAACATTTGACTATCAAATTATCAAATAAAAATAAAATAGACTATAACGTTGGCATGTGTATCCAAAGATTGTAAAGATTGTAGACATCTCTGTAAACAGTATTTTTGGAAATTAAACGAAGACAAGAAAGAAGATTGTAATACTTTCCACGATTTTACCTATCATTTTACATGAATGATAGGCATCATAAATAGAACATTTCTCGCTTAACTTTTCAAAAGATCATTAGTAACAATAAGAGAATTTCTCAGCTATCGTTCTTTTTCGTTAATAAAGGCACCGTTGAAAAATATTTCAACAGTTTTATTAGGCATATCGAAAGAAGGCCATCATATTTGGCAAAGAATATGACAAAACATGTTAAGAATAATTTTTTTATTAAAAGAGAAAGTACACGGAGAAAATGAAATATACTAAAAAGCATAAGCTCTATGCTAAAACTATATTCGATCTATCCAGCCATTGGAACGAATAAACCTGGTTTATACATTGATAAAAACGAATCAAATATATACATTCCAAATGTTTGACGCTTTTAATGCAGACCAGTTCTATGATGACTTATGATTATGATAGTCATTTTTGAAAATAGCCAAATGCCTCGTTAGCCAAATCTTTTTCGAAACTATGTTCTATTTGGCATAATGACGTTCAGCCTAATGTTCCATTACCACCCATTCTATGTCGGAATAAATTTATAGTGAAAGATTATTGTCAAAAAACTTCGACCACCCTAAAAGATGCAATACACCTAGAAGATATCAAGTGCACCTTTTCCAATACTGCCAATGCTCTTTAGCAGCAATTCATACATCCAACAAGCACAAGGCTCAACGAGTTGTACGTGTTTCTAGAGCGCAAGATTTGGTGCTGTCGCCATCCTTGTGTTTGTCCGAGCAAAACAGTAAAGACAGAAGAGAATAGACACACCAGCCAGTAACACAAAGTACACAAACACACGATTTTTGTTGTGCTGTTTCGTCTTTTTTGCGAGAAGCGGCAAGAGGACGATGACGATGTGTGCTAGTGCTACTGTTAGCTGCTAGAGTGATGATGAATGGAATGGAATGGATGGAAAGAACTGCGAAACGCGGAGGCGCGGGTGTTAAGTGCGGAGAGTGTATATGGTGTATAGTAACGGGCCACACGCCACCATCACCACTACCACTGCGAGAGGAACAGCAATACCGCTGCTGTGCACTGGTGTAAAGAAAAATGCGTATACTCTTGGTCTAAGACTCTAGAGTTGCCAGCTAATGTCGTTTTCGTTTTTGCGGTGTAGCTACACCGGTGTTGCACTTTTAGCATTGAACCTGTTCGGTTTTATTAGGGTGCAAGGATGGTATCGCACTTGTTCTGCACCACTAATGACAGGTAGAACTAAAAAAATCCACGGTGTACGCGACAACGCACCAGTTTTGTACTAAAAGTTAAACCAAGAACTTGAGAGCAACACCGGTGTAGCTACAGCTCAAAAACGAATAGAAAAATACACCGTGGACTGCACCAAAACCGCTCGTTTATTCTACGAAAAATGTTGCATCGCAAAAACGAATGAACATTGAATATGGAGTTAACGCATCCTAATTGGAGGTAGTACTCATATGAGTGTTTAAGTTTTTTTTTCGTGCGATTTCATTAACGATATGTTTGACTTTTCTACACTGATAAAAAAGCAATGATAATATCTATGTGTCCCATCTATAATTTTTTGCAATATAATCAACAAATGATATCTATTTGTAACCACACATACTTCCTATGAGTACATATCAACCCATATGAACCGGGACCAACTGGTTTACTTCCCTTCGAAGAAAGAGATTTTTCGTCTAACAAAATCCTAACAACGTCCACTGGAATTGATACCAAACCCACTGGGATGACCACCATGGTCATGGTGAAGTGTTAGAAAAATGCAATTGAATAAGTTCTAATTCCAAGCTATGCTTAAAAAAACTATCAAAAGCAATTCATTTTCTTAAAAAATTGGTCATTTGCACCTAATAGCGGTGGTACTGATAATATGAAAAATTATTTATTTGCGCAATTATAGGAACTAAATTAAATATATTTTTTTTCTTTCTTTATCATAGTGCCTTTCAGCCTTTGGCGGGTTCGGCACTTTAATGTTATTTTTTCCCTCCACCATACGAAAACTGTACACAAAGGTGAGCGGAGGAGAATATCGTATGAGAGAATTTATACTTAACACTTAACCGACACGACTAACAGAATAATTGCTATTTTAAATAAAATTTGTTTCAAAAAAACAAAACGCATAAATCGTAAGTTTTTACAATTTCGCTTCTGAACACAATGCAGATGAATGTTTGCTTGCATACTAATTCTTTCCTGGATGATCAGCATAAAAACTGGCAATACTGATAAGCACTGTTTCTCATCTCATCGGCATCCTTGCCTCGCATTGTGCAATGGGGTGAGCGAGAGCTGCGAACAGTGAGTATAAGAGCGAATGGAAGAATCACCAACTAACCATCCAAAACAGCCAGAAGAGCGACGCAAGAGAAACTATACACTGATGTAGGTTGGATGAATGTAGATAGGAAGTTGGTAGGTATAGGTAGTATGTATAGGAGAAGGTCTAAGCCACTACTTCGGACTCAACCGTGGCTCGACGGGAGGATCGAGGTGGAAGTCACGAATGAGGAGTTCCGTTTTGCAAGGGAAAATCCAAAATGTATTGTTTCGCACTGGTTCCGTCTTTAACCCTCCTTGCGACGCATTAATTTTCATTTTGCACTTATAATCCAGCTTGCGATGATGGAACTTTCGTCAATCGATTCCCGCGAACCCCATTTTCACAATTGCATTTTTTTTTTGCGCTTTTCAGCAAACTCCCAAACACCTCCGTTAGGAACCAATCATTTATAGCGACACACATACAATTCACTCACTTTTTCCTCCAATTGTGTAATGTCCAGCAAGGAAATATTGTAGTTTCAATTTTAGTAATATTCATCGTCGTTGCTGATGGGGCTCCTTTTTTTCGTTGAAAAAACTTTTTCGCTGCGACTGTTGGCTGCTGCTGGCGATGATTGGAGCTGCTGCTGCTGTTGCTGCGAAGTCTTCAAGAGTGAAAAAGTTCCTCACAAGAGTAAACAACAATTGCTACCCGCCATTGTTTTCACAAAATATTTCCCCTAAAATTCACATCCGCAACGAACACTACCCATCCGTGGGTTCGCGATCACTTTAGCCACCCGTAAGCTCGTATCATTTTCATCCAGAATCGGATTAAATGCGTTTAATTTAAGAAAATAATCGACACGGCGAGACAGCGCCGCCATTATAATTTTCCATCTTTTTCTTGATATGTGTGTGTCCTCCTTCGCCTATACTATTCTCTCGTATGTTCTCGCTCACTCCTATATGATTAGCGTTCGACGAGCACTTTTCGAAGTTCGAAAAAATGAGAACGGCATGCCAACGCATTAAACCGATAGGTGTGCCAGTCAATCCAACTACACAACGGCGAGTCAGAAGGTGGTACATATTTAAAAGAATAAAAACAATGACGCATTATTTAACTGGCTAATCTATTGATAGGTACGAAGCAGGGAGCTGGCGAGAATTCATTTTGCTTTAGCCAACATCTCTAACATCCAAACGTCAAAAGATTCATTATTTGTAAACAATACTGCCACTCGTGCCCGTAGGAACAAACGTCAGACGGGCCTTATTCAAATAAGGCCCGTGATATGTTGCATACTGTCAAACGCTAGTAACAAGGATAGGGTTGCCAGGCCCCTGGTACGAAGGTACCCGGATAAAAATAAACATACAATGACAATTAAATAAAATGAAAAAAAAAGACATTAAAATCTATATCCGGTCATGAATCTGATGGATCATGTTTCAGATAAATAAAAAATGCATATTGTCATTACAATAGATCTGCTATTCTCTCCTAATATTTTCAACAGTTGTAAAACAATACAATTCTCGAGTAATTCATGATAAGGGCCGGAAAGCCAAAATTTCGATTTTAGTTTTTTTGCATTAACTGTATGGTTACTACTCAAGTTTCATGCTAATGTTGGCCTCAGTTTAAAAAAAACATCACAAACAAAGGTATAGTTTTTGAATAAACGGCGTAAAAGCTGTTTAGGTCGGTTGACTTTCCGGCCCTTTACTTAAGCATGCGGTTTAAAAGTATATGCACTGCTTTTGGCATTCCAGACCTTTGCTTTTTTTATGTATTATGTTTGGTTTATTTTTTGGAATAATTGTGAAAACTGCGAAACAAAGTGTGATCAATCGAATTTTATACATCAATAGGATAAGAGCAAAAATTTTCAACTTAGCGAAAATTTTCGCTAACGTAATATAAGATGCTTGGCCAAAGTGCATTCTCATCGTAATTGACAAAAAAAAATTCCACTTTCGTTTCGTTTCCGCTATTCACAAAACAGGTTAACGGCAGAAAAACAACCAAAACAAACATATTGACATTACTGTCGCAAAATAACGGCCAGCAAAAAAATACGAGTTGCTGAGTTAAACAAAAGCTCTATAAAAAAAGATCGTTTTTGACTAACGCACTGATTGGAGCAGGATAATTGCAGAATTCAAGATGAGCTGTTCAACGGGAATAGATTTACTACTTTGTAAATATCGCTTTTATTGACCGTATCTACAAAAATATTAATATACTGTTTTTTATTGTTAGTGGACGCTGGTTTAGCAACCTCTCAGGACTCAGATAAATGTACAGAAGTGAAAGTCACAGCTACCCAAATTCCTACGGTAGCAAATTTCGTAGGAGTATAATTTGTAAACAACATTCCGAACAATACTATTCTAGAGGATATAACCAAAATTGTATCATCAAGGCCAATGAAAATAAGGGATAGCATCATCTTTACTGATCCAAGATAGATACCGGCACTTGATATATCGGTATCAATGGCGGAAAAAGAATAATCCTTTAAATTTGATATTGGAGGATAGTTCCCCACTGGATCTTGTAATGCCAAAGAGAAACACATCGATGAAGCTATCAACCGGGAATGCTGTAAATTTATGTAAATCAGTAAAACAGAAGCAATTTTCAAATGATCAGCATAGGAAGCTGCCCATATCTGTTGAGCATTCTGAAGAAACTTCATCTCCCCACTCTGTTTCGTGTATCAAGCAGACACACCTTTTGGATCACAAATCGACCAAGGATAATGAGAAGGGACATATATCTCACGAAAGAATCAAATCGGGCATTGCTACCTTATTCGACCTCTCACAAGTAAAGAAATTTTGAAGATATTCAACCACTGCAACTGTTGAGCACACTATTCGAAAACCGCTTTCCGAGTCTTACGAACAGAAGGAAAAATCTTCATCTTCTTGGTCTGTTTTACAAGAAACTACTAGTTCCAATCCGGGGTGCTCAAACAATCACGAAAACACAAAATCTCTGAAACAACGGGGCAGAATACCAAAGATATCAATTGGAATCCAGGAGGTTTGAATCTGGAGTACATGGTCGATCACGATAATAGCAAATGGAACTGAAGGATTAACTGAACATGCTATTTCACAGTATTTCGAAACATATGCTAATTAAACCTTGATTAGTTCGGATGAAAACAGCGGATAAAGTGATTGTGATGATAGCAAGAATAACGAAAAGTGTGGTAAGTTTCATTAAGCAATTTTAATTCTGCCATAGTATTCAATTCAATATCATTTTTGTTATAGTGCTGATCATACCATCGTCGTCTTCTAAATCGGCGTCTATCAGCGGCAGTTTTGACGAAGAACATCAAGAATATTGAAGGTGGGTAAGCAGTGATCGTAAGCGAGCGAAAGAATCGCGCTTGTTAGATTTCTCCAATCACTTGAATCCTTCTGCGACACCTTCCCTTGTCAAATCCGATACCGATAGCGGAAAACACGACAGATACTCCTTTCCAATCATCCTTCGAATCATGCATCCTAACACAATTAAATTCACTTCTAATTCACTACATAAAATGGCGTGTGACTCGGAATAATACCAGTCCATAAGAGATTTAAGTTCCTGCTGGCCTCTCAATTCCTAACAACATAAACGGGCTCCTGAATATCAATCTGGTGGATCTGGAAAATCTCGCCATGGTGGTAAATTTGTTCGGATCCGTTTTTGTTGTTTGCTCAGATCGTTTCCAGATGTTGTTTGGTATTTCCCGTGTTGTTTGGTCCTGCTGTAGATTCAGTTCTCATGATTGTCCTACAAAATAAAAATGTTTCCAATATTTATTTAAATATTTTATTATATGCATTCATATTAAAAATTGTTTACTTACGTTTGTGCAAGACGGAATAAAGGGCTCCAGAGCCAAAACAAAACTTAAAGATTGATGCTAACGGCGCAAAAAATACGACTTGAAAACCAAAACAAAACAAATATGTTGAC
Source organism: Aedes japonicus (assembly GCA_034211315.2). Classification (NCBI taxonomy): domain Eukaryota; kingdom Metazoa; phylum Arthropoda; class Insecta; order Diptera; family Culicidae; genus Aedes; species Aedes japonicus. The sequence goes on along the minus strand of JASCZW010005918.1, from coordinate 75,352 downwards.
GTTAACGGCGCCAAGCAAAGGACTCGAAAGCCAAACTGAAACAAATACGTTGACGTTAACGGCTCAGAGCGAACGACCGATGAGCCAGCAGGAATGCCAGTAGTGCAGAAAAGGGGCTTACATTTCTTTTTTTTTTTGTAAATTCTTTAAAACTAGCTATGTTGACTAAAATATTATTACTTGAGATTTCATTACAATGCTCTATCTTACAAATGGGGATCTATTTATACTGTAAAAAAACAGTGTAATTTAAATAGTAATTTGAAATATGTCTGGCAAACTTCATTCTCAATTTTCTTGGTTTGACATCATTGGCTTTCCGGCCCTTATCATGAATTACTCGAGAATTAATCATATCTGACTCAAATTGGTTCAGAAAATAAAAAAGATTTTTTCTTAAGTTAAGATACAACCCCCCTTTTTCTATTTTCGATGTCTCAATTTAAATTAGATTCTATAATTAGAAGCAATTTACATTAGATTCTATAATTTCCACAAGCGAGTCAATATTGCCAAATTTAAGAATCGAAGGTTGAACAACGGGAATTTTCCATAAAGTTTTCAATAAGGTGAAATTGCAAAACGTCGTTTACTTAACTGCTGCTGAATGTAAGGATTTCGAGCTAAATTTTGAACCTGAATATGAAACTGGTCTTTTACTACGGAAATTCTTATTTGTTTTGCTTGAAAAGGTTCAATTTTAATGTACTTTGGGGATAGGTTTTTTCAGTGTTAAAATGAGCTTAAATTTTGAAACCAGCCAAATTTATTGCCAGCCAACTAACTGTATCATATCTTAAACACAATATTTAGCCAAAAAGGCAATAGTTCGGTATGGTATTGATACCAACACTGTGTATTGAATTACCCTGTTTAACTACGTGTAAATTATTTTATAAAGCATTTTATTCTATTACTATTATGCAACATAAAGTCCTTTTCGGAATATCAGACTATCAAATATGTGTACAGATTATTTTATCGTGTTCAACATAATGAAAGGACTCTTTGGAAATGATCACCAACAAATTCATATATTTGACGGAACACACTGCCGTTATACTCATAATTGTCTCATGTTCTATGGGATTACCTATATACATGGAACAATTTTGCTTATAACGGCACCACAGTGTTGTTAACAACAACAAATCTTGTGTTCCTTTAATTTCCTTCCTCCGTAAGTTTGCTCCTACTTAACGTAAAATGGAATAATTAGTTGTGGTTGCTTGATGATGAAGTATAGCATTAGAATTTAAACTCTCAGCACATATAAATCGCTGAAATTAGCATACGATACCCATACGATAGTTAATACTTTCAAGCTTAAACATTAAATACGGATAACCATTTTGACGAGGAAATGAGGTTCATCATGCTTTTCTGAAGCCACTGCATCAACGAAACAATTAATGAATAAAGGATATTATGTTGTAAAATCGGAGGATATAATAAACCCCTCAGTTGGCATGCAAGCTACATTAGTAATCCTTAAAGTAAAGGACAAACGAAATCACGTAGTTATCGTGAGCTAATCCTGCAGAGCGAGCAACTAAAATCTGAGCGAAAAACGAATCATATTTTGCTCTGCGGCAGGTATTATGAATTTTCGTATTTCTCTTTTTCTGAGGATTCCTAGTATACAGGATACATCTTAAGCAACATTAACATCACTAGAAAGTTGGCAATTAATTTTTATGTTATTTATAAGTTGCTAAGTGGCAACTAACCATAATCGTAATCATCACTAGTTTTATTTTCATCTGAAGTCCAAGCAATGATCATGATACTCGCCAATCGGAAGACAATGATTTATTTTCATTATCAGAACCTCAACTTTTAAAAGAATATCACTTTTTTTAATTAATAAAAATCATAAATTCGCATTCGCATTAATAAAACCCTTACTTTCATTAGATTAACAATAACTTACATTTCAAATATTGACTAGATAAACATTTCTGTAGCTGCACAAGAATGAAGATTATTGAATAATGTTATTCAAACATTACACTGAAGCTAACGTATTGTTTAACTCCTTGTGCATTAAAATATTAATAAAATTCAAATTCAAATTTCCGTATTTTTTCTCGATGTTTAATATCGAAATATAACAAAGTTCCGACTTCTATTAGATAAAGGATGTTCCGATCATAATTTTGTCAAACAATAATGTGTGTGAGTCGATCAAAGTTTTTAATCATAAGTCAAATCCTTTTTCTTTTTCAAGTTCAGTTAATACATAATATAGGAGAAATATTCAGCTATGCTTTTGACCGAATGCGTATTCCCGAGTCTTTCGTTTAACACCTACCATAAGATTTTGTGCAGTCTCCTTGTCTACTAGAAATGAGAAGAAAAATTAGTATCTTCCATTTAATTCTAATTTTTCTTCTCATTTCTAGTTACAGGTATTCCACTAAACAGCTCAAACACTCTAGTATTCCTTGTCTACATTATTCACCGCAGAACGCCAGTTTGCTGTGAACTGTTTCTCGCTCACAACAGCTTTTTGAATCTTCTTAAGGTTCCGCTTGAAGATGGCCTAATATTATTTGGTTGGGCGGAGCTTTGGCGTGTTGGGAGGGTTCTTGTAATTGGGCACCACTTGAACGTTGTTGGCAGCAAACCACTCCATGGGCGTTTTTCTGTAATGGCAAGATGCTAAATCCGGCCAAAATAGAACGGAACGAATGTGTCGCTTCAGGAAAGGCAGTAAACGTTTTTGTAGGCACTTGCTCAGATAAATTTCCTGGTTGACGGTTCCGGTCGCAATTTAAACGTGCTCTTCAAGCCACAGCTACAGATGACCTGCCACACCAGATATTTCTTCGCTAACTTTGACAGTTTAACGTGGTTGAAAATTTCTGCCACCTTTCCCCGTCCGGTTGCCGTATAAAATTCCTGTCCAGGAAGCTGTTTAAAGTCTGCCGTGACGTAAGTTTTATCCTCCTGTACCACGCAATCAAACTTCGTCAGCAACGTCGTGTACAACTTTCGCGATCGTGCTTCGGCTGACGTGTTTAGATTATCGTCGCGATTGGGAGTCACCACTTTCTTGTAAGTCAACAATCCAGCTAGTTTTTTAGCTCTATCCACGGTTGAAGGCACCACTCCCAGCTTCTTTGCGACATATCGAACAGAGCGTTTGCGGTTCCGCTCGGGCAACTTTTTTTGTCGTCGCTGTGGGCTCCGGCTTTTGATTTCCCCCGATCCAGCTTTCCTGGCTGTCAACAAACATTCACCGAACACTTTTAATACGTTGGTCACAGTTGGTTTAGCCACATTCAACCATTTCACCAACTTGGCGTGAGAGTAGTTTGGATTTTCGCCATGCACGTGCAAAATTTTGATGCGTTGCTTCTCTTCCTTCGACGACATTTTGATAACTGAAGTGATTATCTCAAAATCAAAATACGCACAGATCTTCAAAAAATGTTAATGCACGATTAAAGGTATTCAAAAAAGAAACAGGTTTTTTTGTCATGAAGAAATGGCTATTCAGTTTGGCTTAGAGGATGTGAAATGATGGAACATCGGAATAAAGCATGTTTAAGGATGGAACATCGGAATAAACGCGATGATTAATTCCTTTTCACATGTATTTGTTTGCCATGGGTAATATATTCTTCAATATAGCAACTCAATCAATTTATGCAGCAACATTAAGTCATGTTCTAGGCTAATAGTAAAAATGTTCCGTCATGCCATATCTTCAAGTGATCTGCGTAAGCCCATTTCCCATTTTCACATTTTGTTTAGGCCATTTCGAACTAGATGAGGTGAAATAAGGAGCCCATTATTTTAGAACTGGGATTCAAGCAATAATTACAAAGCGAATGTCATCACTTACTTTTACTTGACTTCCACCTCGATCAACCTAGATCTCGCAAACCCTTACTGAACTAAAGGGCATTTCAGATAACAAGCGTATGCTATTGGCAACAAAAACAAGAGAGAGAAGAGAAGCAAACAAAAGAAATTAGAATAGAAATAATAACAAAGTAAGCGCCTACCACCAAGTGTAACAAAAAGGCAGAAAAGAAGATTTTGAAATAGGTGGCTGGTCTAAGATTGGTTTCGGGGTTTCGTAAGTGCTAGAATTATAAGTATGAATCGTAATTTAGCCCTGGCGATCCCTCTAACATAAGTGATACGCAACTGTAGTTAGATCATGCGCAACTGTTTCTATAACTATTATAAAGGTATGATAATTCAAGTTTTGAGAAAAATAAAAAACTTGAAATAGAAGAAATTTCTTATCTACAATTAATAGGATTGATCAAAACATTGATTATGTCGACAGTTGACGAACCCTTTATCCTTAGCCAGGGAATTTGGTCCAGAGTTAGTTTGGGGAACAAATTAGAATTCGTTCCAAATCCCAGAAATCAGTTCTGAATATTATGAATGTTTATTGCAACATTTTGCGTTAAGATCTCTCACTGTTCGGACTTCAATTTGCTGCCGATTTGGAAGAAGTCATAGCATGATAGTGTAAGCAACTCAAAAAACATAAACTCAAAACCATAAAAAAGGTTAACTTTTGAAGTTTTTTGTTCTAATGTTGGGTCAAATTTCCCAACTTCTCCCGAATATTCCGCATTTTTATTAACTTGTTAATGGTGAACTTTCACATTCGGATGAATCCTATTTAACTGAAAGTTATTTGGACAAATCACCCAAGTAACTATAGGATTTAAAATTGACAGCCCTTAACCAGCCTTTATCTTTGATAATAGGATGTACGTTTTAACTACTAAATCGATAATCGAAAGAAGACCCATGTCAACAATTCGGTCATTTTTCTTACACAACGCCAATATTTTATGCACCAAAGTTCTAGGAACGAGCAATCTCATAAAAAATAGGATGGCCAGAAATATATTTGCAAATTCCATACATAATCTATTGTATCACTATTGCGAAATGATGAAGTATTCGAGACCTTCCGTAACTCATTTGATAAATAGATTCGTCCTGAAATCTGGCTTTCTTATTTAAACTGCGATTCTGCTTGTTGGTTATTCGATTCTCGTTCATCGGAGTCGTCATGTCCATTTATTTATCCATTTCCGTTTCATTGATATTATTGTTTGAAGACCATCCGTTAAAATGTTAGCATTCGTTCTTTCGCTGCTTTGTTTTTCATTTTCCTGCTGTGTTTCTCAACCGTGTTGATGTTTCTCTGATTCCTTCCGGGTCTACTGCTTGGGAAGCGCATTTATCCAGAGTCCGTCAGTCTTACAAAGGAAACATTTTTCTTTGTTACGGGCATAAAAAATATGCCCGTTTCGATTCATATCCGTGAACACAAGTGTAAAAGCCGAAACGTAGGTAAACAGGCAATTTTCCCGAATAACACGCTCATTTTATGGGATTTGCCCAGCACTGACACTAGCTTATTATTCAAAACCTCTGATGCGAATCATACAGTGGATGTACCCTCGGATGTACCCACCCGCATGCGGCATGCATACTTCGGTTTGCTTTATAATTTATAATTGCATTATTGGAAAATTAATCGGAATTGAGAGTCAGTGCATGTATCATCGTTTCCTCGGATTAGTTTTTTTTTTATGAACAGGGACGTTTCTTCTAATATCTGAGCTACTACACCGGGGTCAGTGACGATTTCACAAAATTTGTAACTTCACCGATGTTAGTTTGACTGCATTTGTTGCTGAAGCTGAACTTTCTGGTTTTCGTTATATCGCATATCGCTTATCGAAAAGCAGCAGCAGGCTACCACGTGGACTGCTGATGTCGAGAGCAAAATGAGAACTGCTTAGGAAAACTTTTCGATCTCCTGGGCATAGGGTATGACTGTTCTTATACAAAAATGAAGAGCTCTCATTATTTTCTGTGGTAGTGTATAAAGAAATCTAAGTTGAGAGCAAATGAAAAGCTAATTTTCAAAGCAATATGCTTGAAATGCTAAGAAAAGGAAGGGAAAGATTTCAAGCATATTTTTTTAAATAGAAGTTACTATCATTTGATACACAATGAGAAAATACAGGAACAGCATCCAGATGTTTTCTTTAAATTATATTTTGCATCATTGCTACGTTTCATAAATCTGTAAAACATAAAAATAAATTCGAGATACGTGGATTTGGTATACTATATACTGCCGTTATAAGCATAATTGTTCCATGTAGTAGGAATCGCCAGTTCCATGTTATGTATGTATAACGCCAGTATACGTTTGTTAGAATTTATAAAACCAGAGACATCGGTGTATCTGTATGATCCAAATGAGATCATTGCTGCACATACGACATTCATTAAATTGTTGTTTTTATCACCGTTTAAGTTGTCACTTGTTTCGTTGGCTAATACTCGAGTATTAAACAATATCCATTAAGTACGTTACGCCTTTATGGGGGAGGGGGATAGTTTAAAAACTATAACGACCCATACAAAACCTGTCTATCGTCCCTTCAAAAAAAATGACAAGAGTGGGGTCGGGAGGGGAGGTGGCGTAGCAGAGATTGAAAATGGGCATTTTTGGCGTATCGTACTCTATGAACGCAACAAAGGGTACGAAGCACAGCACGAGACAGTGAGCCACCAGCGATACAGTCGGGTTATTTATGAACGGGCCCAGTAATGCAATATTAAAATGAGAGTGTACCTGTATCCAAATCTTATTATTCTGCAATGCTTCAGTACTTACCTATTAAGTATACACTTGAGTCACTGTGCATGACGTCACAGTTTGAATAATTGCTGGTTTTGACGCTAGATGACACTTGTCGCCAAAAGCGAATGCAGCAACCTTACCAGTGCTGCTACCTATAATTCTATGCCCAAACACTTGATATACTTTACTTTTTGCAATACTTTTGGGGATTTTCTTCTCCAGTTACTGCATTAACATCTTAAACAACCTTTCACTTAGCTACATCTTCTGTGCACTTCGTGCATGTAAGTTTTGATAGACTTAATCAATTATTTTTACCAGATTCGAATATTGTATCCGTAACTCAGTCATACACATATGATTTTTTGACATTTTTTCACCACCCTTTGGTTTTCCATAGTTGCTGAATTTTCTTGTCACTAACCAACTCCAGATTCGAGAAAATTCATTTTTTCACATTAATTTTTCACTAAAAACACCACAATTTACAGGAATACTCGAATATTATCATACAATTACAACTGAAAGCCAAAAACTCTACTCCACAAATGCTCTTAGATTGCGATGATGATGATCAATCCCATCAATCGATTCGCTGTTGCTCCCTTCAAAACAATTACAATCATCACTTTTGCTATTGCTTGCAATTTCCATTTTGATAAAATTTTGCCTAAAACAATCTTTTCACGTCCAGATAACACTTGCCCGGCTGGAAATGATTTCACCTCCGAAGATTAACACTTATTTCAAGAAGATTTTTCCTGGTTTACCCTGCAATGGATAAATATTAAGACTTTTTTCACTCTGCACTGATATACTCCTTGGGAGTTTTCTTCATTTCGAATATTTTCTGTAGACGAGAAAATGTATAGCGACGTTTCGTGAAAGTTAAACGTCAACAACGTCAAAGTTTTTGCGTTCTGTCGATGGAACAAAACGAACAAAACAGATCAATGCCCAAGAAATCGTTGTAGCACAGTTGATTCTATACCGTACACGCTCGTTCCATTTTACTCAGCGACTAAGTAAAATTGTATTGCTATTCCGCATAAAGGTCATGTTCGAAAAAAAAATCTATCCCAAACCCATGTTAAATTCCGTTTACTGAAACGGAAAAAGTTCGGTATAGTGCTCAGGCCAGTGTCGACCTAAAAAGTAGAGAGGTTAAGGAATTTGGTTCAATATTACCAAGGAATTTTCACCTTCACTTACGAAAAAATCGAGCGGAACATTTTAGCGCCAACATTAGATTAGGGCGAATCTGCTTTTCCAAACAGTGGCTTCCGTAGTCATTTTCTCTTGAACAAAACGTCACAAATACACATTACGCACTCTTTAAGGTAGGAGCTTTGTCTCTATCCGTTGATATATTTAATATGAAGAAATTGTATTCAACTTCCGATCAATTGGCAGACATGGAGCTTTAACATGGAGACGCTGGTTGGCGTAGCCTGGGCAATGTTGTCATTTTCACAATAGCGAAGTGAGGGGCTGCGACCTGTAAATCATATCATAATTTTCCATTCTCATATCTTTCAGGTCTTCCAGGTCTTCCAGGTCATCATTGTTAAAAAAAATTAACATTTAAATTCATTTTTTTCTCATGGCTGTCATACATTGATTAAGTTTTCTGGTTCATAATGGATGCGCAAGTTTATTAGGCTGTTTGTCCAAAGAAATTTATTTTAATAAATTCAGTGCATCATTTGCGCCATACAGCGCACTACTTCCGACATTAGGTATAACGTTCAGAACGAGAGTAAAATCGATTGTCACTAGTCGATAAATTCGATTTTCAACTGCAACCATAATACATATCATACATCATACATTAAACTGAATTTATTAAAATAAATTTCTTTTGAACACGATACCGGCCATCGGTGATTGTAACCATGTGAGGAAATAGGCCGACGGAAAATAAATAAATTTTAAAAAAGCGATACTGACCTGACACTGCTGCACTGACAGAAAAGCTGTAACGGGACATGGGAAGGGAAGACAAGGTTCGGAAAGAAACAATCTTCACTTAAGCGCCAGGCAGCCACAATAACTGCCGCGAAGATGCGTGTCCAAAATCTCATAGGAAAAGTCCCGTGCCCGGCCAGGAATCCTCAGGACGAGTCCTTTCTTCAAGCCTCAGCCCACTATCGAGAGGGTAACAAAGCCCGTGAATTCTACCTGAGCAATAAAAAGAATAACCTTGACGTTGAACAATGGATTCTTTTGTATCTTACAATCTCCTTACTAATCGGGCACGTGCTTTTATAAACCGCCGATATATTTTTTTAATTGGCTCACTAGGGCCTTATACAATATCTGGAATTCGTTTGTATAAAGTTTATTAATTACACTGTTTTTTTAGAACTAACTTATTCTTTACATTTTCTATTATAAATTACCACTAACTACGGCTTCTTCACTGGTTACTCGCTACTTTCACTGATAATTTTTGCCACTTCTTCTACAGTAGACAGTTGGAATGGAAGAGAACCTTCAACGCGGATTGTACCTTCCTTGTACCTAAGCGAACCCCGAATCAATTCGTTCGGCTGTTTTCGTGACCTGAATTTTTGACAGTGAACTAATTTTTAAAAATCGGACTCATTTTGTGGATTCTGCAACGTTCCTCTGCCCAGAGACCTGGAACGCAAACTTCGATTATTTTTTTACAGTGAAGGCTGATTTTGAACGTCAACTTTGTTTCTAATTATTATATTATTTAATATATTGATTCTTCTATTTTGTTTGGGATAGGTGATGGGAATTTGATCTAAAATATATTTTTACATGGGATCCTGTAACTTGTTACAAAGCAATGGTAAATTTTATGTGTCCCACACATATTTATTTGCAATTTGACCCACAAAAGATATTTATGTGTTAATCCACATACATTCTATGTGTACACATAAACTCTATGTATGTTCACACATATTCTTCATTTGGCACATAAACTTTATTAGTGATTCTTCATGGGTTCTGTTTATGTGTGGACATATGAATGTTATGAAAAATTCCACATAGATTTTCGCCAATATACATGTGTCCTTTTTTATTAGTGTGTAGAAATTTCTTTTCGGTTCTTTACTTTTCCGTTTCAGTGAACGGAATTTAACATGGGTTTGGGATAGAAAAAGAAATTTCTTTCGAACACGATACCAACCTTCAGTTGTTGCTTTAGTGGTGGCAACATTTTTTTTGTTCAGATTTATTTGCAGATATGAAACATTTGAGCCGTCGATATTGAGCAAGTCACCCTTCTCTTTGTTCATGACATAACAGTATAACAGTTTTCTACCCATAAGACCCATAAAACCGAATGTGGCACACAACGCCCAAAACTGACATTTCGATTACGTTCGTTTCGAAATCCAAAGACAAAAGAATCAAACGAGTGGCAAAAAAGAAAAAAACTGCAAACAAATTTTCAATCTCAGTTTCACGACTTTTCTTTAGTATTTTGACGATATTTGTGGCGTAAATTGGCCCTAGTAATCCAGAATAAGCCTCAAATTTCGATTGCTGGCCAAAGGACGAGCTAAATTTCGATATTAAAGCTGGGAAAAGGTTAGTCTAAATAATTAATGAATTTGGTTGTGCATAGGCCTTATAGTTGGTGTCTTTGAATATACAGGTTGGATATATAAAAGTCGTAAATAACTCAAAAAATAGCCTATTATATCGCAGTGGATAAGTTCGGGGTACTTTGTACGCGATACTTTGATCAGATCAGCATTTGGATCAAACATTTGGTAATGGAATTACAACAGCTCCAACGCAAACAGAATTCGACCTCCTCCTCATCCTCATCTGGTGCATCGCCAGGAATCGCAGTAGGTGGTACCAGTGCAAGCAACAAGAACGACTACGACAGTTCCCACAGCAGCAGCAACACCGAAGACTACACTGAGACTGACGAACGACGTCGTCGGATCATGAAGAACCGTGCAAGGTAAGCATAGATGTTTTCCCTTGTACGTGCCAGACAGTACATAAGAAGGTAAATACAATATAGATATATAATTCTGTTGGAGAGTCCTGCGTTTGCAATGTGCGCGCAGTGAGATTCTGATGAAAGGATATAAGAATATCTAGTTACATATATTTGGCAGACGCGAGTTAGCCTTATGGCCCAGTTTCTTTGTGTCTCGTGCACCCTTGCCTTTTGTTGTCTATCAGTAGTTTGAGGGCTCAGTTGCTTTTAGGATAAGCGAACCATGGCTAGTTTGGAACCGTTACTCCGTAGTAATTTCACGGAAACTTGCCTGTAACAGTTAGTACGATCTGCTATGAGTTAGAAATGGATTCTTGAAAATTGTTACGTGTAAAGTTCATGTTATCCGTCGAAACTATCGAGCTCCGTTTGTTATGTTATGTTGTGCTAGGTAAGTGACGTTGAATCCGTTACTTGTTTACTAGAAAATGTTCTGTTACTTCTTTAGGCGCTTTTCGACGTAAAACTACAACTTTCTAGAACACATTGGAATGGGGTATTAAAAACAAAAATTTAGTCTAGGCTCATAGGCGGCCAAACCCCACAACCTCCTAAGTCAAATATAAAAAATGTGTGCTTCGGCAATGTTCACTATTCTCGGAAACTAATTTTAAACCTCTAATTCATTATATTCTTCCATCACTGATTATATCTATGTATGTTAACTTGATAATTCGACGCAAATTTTTCATTAGGGCCTAACTGACAAACGTAAACAATGGCTTCTTCCTTAAATTTCTCGTTATTGAAAACTCGCCTAATCAATCCACCGCGATCATTTCGAAGAGGAAGTGTTCACCTATCCGATAGAATTGGAGGCCTACATGGGTAGCTTCTGTGCCACGAGAAATTTCCGGAAGAAGCCATTGTTTAAGTTTGTCAGTTAGGCCCTAATAAAAATGTTGTGTCGAATTTAGCTTTAGTTTGATTACTCTTCAAACAGTAAGCCAATCCATTATGTGATATTTTGCTGCTGTTTTTGTATTTCCTACCTTAAAACGAGTTTTATATTCAAACGCAGTTCAAATGAAACGAAAGTCGAAATACAGGGATTGCCAACAATTAGACACTTATTATTATTAGACGGCGTAGTGGTTAGCATCCCTGCCTCTCACGCCAAAGTCACGAGATCGTTTCTCTCACCCCCGGACCCGGCAAGTTACGAAAATGCCCACTACGACGGGAGATGGACCACACTGAGGTTTTGAGTGTTGATACCTCAGTCGTTTCTTCAAAGATTCTCAAAATGCTTGAACCCATTGATCGAAAGTATATCGAAGCTGATAGGCAATATACAATTTTGATTGAAAAATCTGCTGGGTGCATTGTGAATTTCAAGGTAAAAAAACAGCAGATCGTAGCATTCCATGAGCCTGTTTTACGCTTAATAAAACATTTTCAAGTAGTTCTGGATCGTTCAAGGAAAAAAGCGATACAAGCAGAACCATGCGTTAGGTACTAAGTAACATCGAGAGACTCTCTTCATTGACTTTCTATTTATTTATTAATTTTGTATTTATTAATGTGTGTGCGTTTGCTTCAAAATACTGCCTAACAAAAGCCCTGGTACGCTCAACTTCAAACTACTTCTATTGAATTTCATAATCTGCCGAGCTCTATCGGACCTCTCGATACTTTGTCTTCACATCTTTGGTTCTAGCAGAAATTGCTGTTCACTACTGGGATCCCATGATGTTGGGAAGATATTTCAAACATGAAACATTATCCGTTAACAATTTTAAACTATTGAAAATAACGAAAATAAAAGGTGTTTTATAATTTTGTATTTTAGGCTTAATATACTAAATGCACAGTACTTTCCTATCACCGATTTGAAATGTGAGCAAGGGAGGTCTCATATACATCAGTGAACGATATAAAAGGGATACACCTTCGAAAATTTCTCATTCTTTGGGCAGTACTGTAGCTATGCGGAGCAAAAAGGCCAGCGGAACGGCAAGGCGCCAAATTGGATTTTTCAGCTGGTGGTGGCAAGTACCTGAGAAGGTGCACTGGCGACCAACCATTTGGTCAGATAGCTGATTGCGCTGCAGGCTGTTGTTAACTAGTCGTTGGTAACCGTTGCTAGACAGCCATAAATTTTACAATTGTGTGCTAGGCAGTCGGTTGCCCAAGCCAGTGATGTACTTGTAGCCAGCGGGTGGGTGAAACCACGAGGAGCGAAATAAGGTGCTTGTGTGTGTTGGATCTTGTCGGTAGCCAGCTTTTGAAAAGGCGCAGGGCAACGGCTTAAATAACCTGCTTCTTAAAGAGACCGAGAAGGTTTTAATTCATATGCGCCCTTTTCAGGACGACCAATTTAATTTTGAGAGAGTTTATCTAACATTACTTTCCAAGTTCTTACCAATTCTAGACAAAATAGTCAAAAGGTCGAAAGTAACATTTGTAAACAATGACTTCTAGCGTATTTTTCTGGGATCTGCTTGCTCCCACAAACAAAATAGCACCAGAAACAGGTACAAGAAGTTATAACCTTGCAGTCGGTAGTGAATATAGATGTTAGCTTTCCAGGAATTGTCCAGGAAATTTACGTTTTAAGTCATTGTTTACAAATGTTACTTTCGATAAATAATGAATTTGATCAATCAAACACGACTTTCTATAAATTATGAAATTTTATTTCAATTCAATAGTTTTCTTGAATTACTTCATCATTGTTTATTATTTCAAATGCGTTTATAACACACGAAGTTCAATTCTATGCGGCATGAAATTTTATTTCAACTCAATGGTTTCGTTGAATCAGTTCATCAGTTTGATTGGTCCATATTCTAATCAAAATTTTATTTGAATTGATTTCCGTTTTGATTGTTATAACTACGTTCGTCCCGATTTCCAACTGCAGCACAACGCACACTAAATTACTTTGACAGTCCCATTTAGTCCCTCGTTGAAATTGCAAGCCGCCAAATTTGAAGCAATTTTTACAACTTCCTTGCCGCTGTGCATAATTTTTGAAGACAGCGCCCAGATGCTAGCAAAAGCTAGCTAGGTAAAGCTTTCATTGGCGTTTTACGTGTATCCGCCGAGACAAAGTGCAAGCATTTCAGTATGGATGTATAAATTTCCTTTTTCATAGCTGGTTTGTGTTTGTAGTTGCTGAACTCGTCGTTGAATTTTGTCTTCTGACATGTACACCAGAAATCAGCTCATTACGGCCAGCCGTCATGTTGTCCGTGGATATCTTGCAATGTTACCATCAGTTCCCTCTTCATATCCGCTGTAGATTCCGAGTTCCCCCTGGTAGAAAGTCCATAACAGATGGTAAACTCATCTATTAATTCTCCGGTAAATTTTCCCTTGCTGTTGAGTCCTGCTGTTCAAGTCCTCGTATGACTGTGAATCCAGGATCCCCTTGAAGGTGTTAGTATCACTGTCATCGATATACTGACTATTTAAATATGCAAATCGATCGATCTACGAAATATTTCAATGATGGAATCCACTACCATTTTCCCAGAAGCTCCCGCGTGGTTTCGTTGACAGCTGCTCTTGTGATATTCGTACCATTCTTCAAATGCCGCGGTGCCTTCCTTTAAATTTTCACTAACTGTATGATTTACAGACTTTACACTTTACGTCCAGGTCAAAAACCTTTCCGGTACGCCAGCCAATAAGTGTAGAAACACACAGCAGAGATAAAAATCCCCACTTCTTTCAAGAACCGTATCTGCGCTGCTTTCTTGCATAATGACGTTGTAGTACGTTGTTTTCACAATCGGGTTCGGCATGCTCATAAAAGCGTAAAACTTTGCTGCCCCGTTGTATCCACTTCCGATTAACCTCAGGACGAAGATAATACGACGGTTGATATCGAAAGTGGACCACAGTGGGCTATGAATTAACGGACTGGAAATTATGTACTGCGGATCGCAAGTCGCACATTACTCTGCGATTTTAAATCCAAGGCCAAGGTCCAAGGCGGGTGTGTGAATCTAGAATTTTTTCATTTGTCTGATATATGGACAGTAATATTCATGGTCAGCAATAGACTTTATTGCATTTGTATATTATTCTATTGTAATTGTATGGTTGCTCGTTGCGCGCCTCTTGTTCTTGTACCCGTTAGTTCGGTTTCGAGAACCATTTTAACAGGGCTGTCGTCCGACATTCTTACGACATGCCCAGCTCATCGTAGTCGATCGATTTTAGCGATGTGTACGATAGGAGATTCTCCCAGCAACTGGAGCAATTCGTGGTTCACTCGCCTCCTCCACGTTCCGTCTTCCATCTACACTCCACCATAAAGGGCGCGTTGGACCTCCACTAGCAATGCCCATGTTTCGTGGCCTTAGCGAACTACCGGTCTAATTAATGTCTTGTAGATGATGTAGTTCGGCGAACTTAGTTCGCTCTGAGCGTTCTTCGGAGTCCAAAGTAGGCACGATTCCCAGCCATAATGCGCCTTTGTATCTCTCTGCTGGTGTCGTTATCGGCGCCCAGATACACGCATTCGTCTACTACCTCGTTTTCATCACCGTCGATCTAAACTCGTGATAGAAGGCTAACATCGTCTTCTCGTGAGCCTCTTCCCGTCATGTATTTTGTTTTTACGTTCGCGCCATCGCCTCAAAGTTACGTGCTACGATATCAACGGCGTCGGCGAAGCCAAATAGTTGGACAGACTTCGTGAAGATCGTGCAACTCGTGTCTCTTCGAATCATACCCTCCAATGCAATGCTAAACAGCAACCACAACAATCTATCACCTTACCGTAACCCTCTCCGAAATTCGAAGGGACTCGAGAGTGTCTCTGATACTCGAACGACACACATCACTCGATCCTCATGAATTTTCAATGCTTTTAAAAAATTTTAAATGAAATTCTAAATAAAAGCGGTTTGTTGTATGGTGTCTTCTTCTTTTTTCAACTTGAAATCGTGTATAGATCATTGCACGAAGGTGTCATCAATGCATTTCTGACAGTTCAGGGAGCTGTTTACGCGGACTTAGAAAAAATTCGGTCAGATCGAAATTTTGGTGCTCTAAATTCTTAACCATTGAAGTAAAATAACCGGAAAACATTCACCATTACGAATTTTTACACCATGTTCTGAAACGAATCATATACAATCCGGAAAAAGACAATGTAAAATGTTGCTTCGGTTTAGAATCTAACACCTTTTAAAACAAGCTCCATGAACTGTAAAAAAAAGTGAGGTTAATATATTCCGTGCAATGATCTTTTGATCATTGCATTGATTCATTGATTCAAATGTCTTTTTGCAGATTGTTCGCTATTCGATTAAGAAAATTATGTGAAAATAGGCACTGGTGTATGTTTTTGGTCAATAATATTTTCAATCGCAAAATTTTACAGCACAAAAACTCAAAACTGATTTTAATTAACATTTTCTCAGCCGCGTGAACAAGCTCCTTGAAATGTCAAAACTACATAGATGCCGTCATCTTGCAAAGACTTCAGCGCCAACATTAGAGTAGGGCAAATCTGCTTTTGTAAACAATGGATTTCGTAGTCATTTTCTCTTGAACAAAAGGTCACAAATGCAAATTAAGCACTCTTTAAGGACATACGGGATCAAGTCCCTATCACTTCGAAGTTTTCTGAGCACAAACCTCAAATACTATTACGACTTCAGGCGTGAAACTTTCAAGAATCGTTTGCTCCACTGGAGCATCCATTGGTTAGCAATTTCAGCTTTGTTGGATTTGTTTTGTTTGTGATTTCTAGTCTCTAAAATCGTGAAGTGATAATCAACCTAACCTATAAATCATATGGAAAAAGGACGCTCACCAGTTTCACATTATGAAAGAGGAGCTTTATCTCTATCCGCTAATATATTCTATTTGAAGGAATTGTATTCAACGTCCGATAAATTAGCAGACAAAGTGTTTGTCTACAAAAGCAGATTCGCACTTATCAAATGTTGGCGCTGATTTATTGAGTTTATCACTGGGTATACTAGTGTGCCTTCTGAAGGAAATGTAGTGCTTTTTGGTCGAGGACATAAAAGCGGTTTGTTGTATGATGTAAGAAAAATCCAAAAATGCACAATAGAGGCATTATTTTAATTTTATTTTTATTTTGCTGAAAATGTCTTTATTGAGAAGTTTTGGATTTTTCTTACATCGTACAACAAACCGCTTTTAATTAGAATTCGATTTGAATTTTCTAGAAGCATTTTAAAAGTTTCGTCCTATACTTTAACATGGGAGCTGTCAGATGTATCACCACTCGGTGTCTTCTTCTTTTTTCAAGTTGCTTTCCTCAATAAACAAACCTAAACATGACATTTATTTTCAACAATAGATCATTGCACCGAATATGTTAACCTCACCTTTTTTGACACCTCGGGGAGTTTTAGAGTTTAAACCGAAGAAACGAAATTTGCCATTGCATTTTTACGGATTGTATACTATTCGATTAAGAAAATGATGTGAAAATAAGAACAGGTGTATGTTTTTGGGCATTTTATTTTCAATCGCAGAAAGTTTAGAGCACAACATCTCTTTTGTTCTAGTTTACTGACTACAGAAAACAAGCTCCCTGACATATCAAAACTTCATCAATGACGTCAAAGTGCAATGATCTATTCTAGAATCACGTTTTCAATACAACACGAAGTGACTACAGTAATGTTTCCTTTGAATTTATCGCACAGAAACAACCGTTTGATGCAAGCACAACACCAACAGAGCTCGGTAGCGCTAACTAAACCATCATCTGCTTTGAAAAAGCAGTTAGACGCTGAAGACCGCATAACACTGGTCGTGGACAATACGACTTTTTCAATTAATCCTGCCCTGTTCACTGCACATCCGAACACCATGTTGGGCCGCATGTTCAGCTCAGGTATGGAATTCACACATCCGAATGAACGCGGTGAGTACGAGGTGGCTGATGGTATCTCACACACGGTGTTCCGTGCCATTCTGGAATACTACCGTAACGGAGTGATTCGCTGTCCACCGACAGTTTCCGTGCAGGAACTTCGCGAGGCCTGTGATTATTTACTTATTCCATTTACGGCTGATACGATCCGGTGTCAAAATCTACGTGGATTGCTGCACGAACTAAGCAACGAGGGTGCCCGAGAACAGTTTGAAGTATTTCTAGAATCATTAATCCTGCCGCTCATGGTGGCTTCAGCGGAACGCGGAGATCGTGAATGTCACGTTGTTGTGCTTTCAGACGGTAAATTATGTTAACAGAAGGTTAGCTAGGTACTTAAACACTTTTTTTTTCAGACGATGTTGTCGACTGGGATGAAGAATATCCTCCTCAAATGGGTGAAGAATACTGCCAAACCGTGTCCAGCACAGCCATGTATCGCTTCTTCAAATATATCGAGAATCGTGATGTTGCCAAGCAGGTTTTAAAGGATCGGGGACTGAAGAAAATTCGTCTTGGTATTGAAGGTTATCCAACGTATAAAGAAAAGATCAAGAAACGTGCCAGTGGCCGCGTTGAGGTGATCTACAACTACTTACAACGGCCATTTATCCACATGTCATGGGAGAAAGAAGAAGCCAAGAGTCGTCATGTGGATTTCCAATGCGTCAAATCCAAGTCGGTTACCAATCTGGCAGAAGCTACGGCTGATCCCGCGTTGGAGTTGGATTCGGGTACTATTAACCGGGTCTAACCGTAGATTGAGCGATTGCTTATGGTTCATGTCTCATTTTAGCCGGAAACCCTCTACCGCAGCGACATTTCGACATCTCAAATGAACCAGATGTGGATGCGATTCGTCCCATAGCGGCAGCTATTGCCATCGATGGTGAAGAGGGAGCCGTTGGGGGATTAGTCAACCTAGAAGATGGCGCTGGTGCAGAAGAACCGTAAGCAACATCAAACGAAAAAGCGCGCAGAAATTTTATCTAAACTAACTGGAAAATATGTTATTTTTGAACGTCTATATGCGTTACTATTTGAAATCTATTACCATTTACATTGCTATGCTAAATCTCAGAACACTCTTCATATAAAACTGAACAAGGAGCAGACAAGATCGGATTTCGGATTTGTATTCATTTTTTATCTCCCT
Organism: Aedes japonicus; assembly: GCA_034211315.2. NCBI lineage: Eukaryota > Metazoa > Arthropoda > Insecta > Diptera > Culicidae > Aedes > Aedes japonicus. The sequence goes on along the minus strand of JASCZW010005918.1, from coordinate 56,679 downwards.
ACAGCATTTTTCATATATTGTATGTTTAGTACTATTATTTACTTAGTTTCATTGCGTTGCAATTTGTTTCTAACAAATTGAATAAAAGAAGACGATAAGAAAGCTCAAAAGTTTTAGGAGAAAATGTAGTACTAATTAAAGACTATTTTTTATTACAGTATATCTCAATTCATATGTGTAGCACCATCTAACGTAATTGAACTCTTTTGATAAGCAACAACTGAATAACAAGATATACATCGTCGGCAAAAATAAAATTCCTCCTTGATTGTCCTCCATCTTTAAATTAATTCGCTTAAATCTATGGCAAAATAAAATAGTCAAAGTAAAATAATATTTGTGTTACTAGAATAAACATGCATTTTCACTTAAAATATCTCATCCAAAACCCTCTTACTAAGTCGTACGCGTTTTACACCATAGAGTTTCCTTCCCAGCCAAGTGAGCGTTCTACGGCCATCTTCCATTTGCTGTATCTCATGTCCCTTTCATCATCGGAGATCTTCGGCCTGAAGGAGGTGCAATTGCTTTCAATGCTTACGTTCTCGATGTCCCAGTATCCCACAGCCCGTCCGGCAGCCATTGCAGCGCCCTATTAAGGATTACAGTAAAAGTTATTTGTAATTTAGAGGTAGCGCCGACAACCAGAAGTCATTTGGCATTGTAGACAGTATCGTAATTCACTACATTTAAATTCAAAATCAAATAGCATAGAATTCGGTCTACTCGGTTTTGTGTAGGTATTTTTGAAAAAACGGTATCTACATTCATGAAAATGTTTGTGTGAAGCACAATACTTTCGGGAGAGTGTTTATGGAAAGACCGTTATGAAAACGATGAATTAACTTACCAAAGCTGTCGTTTCAACCACTGCTGGACGTTGCACTTCCAGTCCTATCAAATCTGCTTGCCATTGAGTAAGCAACGAGTTGGCGGTCATTCCTCCATCAACTTTCAATTTGATTAACGGAAATCCACAGTCTTTGTTCATTGCATCTAAAATGTCTCGTACCTGGAAACAAACAGCTTCTAGGCTTGCTCGTACAATATGCCCACGTTGGGTATCTTCTGTAATACCACAGATCACGCCTCGCGCTTCTTGATTCCAGTAAGGAGCATACAGACCGCTGAAGGCCGGTACGAAGTATACATCGCCATTGTTCTCAACCGATAGAGCGACCTCTTCGGATTCTTTGGCACTATTGATAATGTTGATATTGTCTCGTAGCCACCCTAAAGCTGCACCCGCTATGGCAACAGAACCCTCCAAAGCATACACTGGCTGCTCATCCGGGCCCATCTGGTAGGCAACGGTTGTTATCAATCCATGGGTCGAATCAATTAAAGCATTTCCAGTGTTATACAGAAGAAAGCATCCTGTGCCATATGTGGCTTTCGCCTTACCTCTGGTAAGACATTCTTGACCGACCAAAGCAGCTTGTTGATCTCCCAAACAGCCGCTCAGTGGAACGTTTTCTAGTGCTTTTAGACAAATAGTACCATATACCTCTGAAGAGGAGCGTATCTCCGGCAGTATGTCGAAGGGAATGTCGAAAAATTTGCCCAAAGTTTTATCGTAGCGCAACGTTTCTATGTTCATCAACATTGTACGAGAAGCATTGGTAACGTCTGTGACATGAACGCCACCATTCACACCACCGGTCAGATTCCAGATTAGCCATGTATCCACCGTTCCGAATAAGCAGTTGCCGTTTTTTATTGCCGATTTAACCTGTGCATGACAAGAGTAATAAATAATTTAAACGAGAGTGTTTTTGACAATTGCACAGAAGATTATTTTATTTTATTGATGTGTAAGGGGCATGGCGCTACCAGTCAGAGTTTAAGAACTCATACCTTACATAATACACCAGGGAATACTTGAACAGGCTTCGCAACATATCTACCCATGGGGGTTTTGAATTTTGCGGGATACACTATTAGTGCACAAATGTACAATAATATTGCATCGCTGCCCACGGGATTGGATTAGGGTAGGGTGAAAAAGTTTAGTAAACGATCGTAAAAATAAGATACTTTTCGATAAATTGAAAATGGTATCTACCAAAATACCTGCTTAGAATGAAATTACTTTTATTTAGAGCTTGTTTTTTTGTTCTGCACGATGACTGAGTCTTTCATTTCCGTGTTTCGTTAGTTCGTGACAGGATCTTCTATCAGGGTTTTATTGTGAATTCTTCAGCAAAACTTCTTTTCGATGACGTAACATATCGTTCATTACCGATGCGTACTCTATAATTGCATTTTTCTTCAAAACTGTGTAACTAGAATTATATAAAAGACCTCGAAAGAGTACAGTATCTTAAGTTACCTATCTCATTTTCATCTTAGGGCCTGTTCATAAACCACGTAAACTCATTTTTTAACATTTCAACCCCCCCCCCCTTCGTAGACTTTCCTCCATACAATTTTTTAAATTTTTGTATGGAGCGTAGACTTTTGACAAACCCCCCTCCCCCCAGAAAAGTCTACGTGCTTTATGAATAGCCCCTTATCACCTTTCAGTTCGTGCTATTTGAAAACAAAAGATTGACGCATAACCATCTGATTTATTACTTTTGAATTATTGTCATTTTATTTATTTTCATTTGTTGTTGAAAGTAAGCAAACTTAATAATAAAAATAATCAATTGATTCATACATCAATAAACTATTTTAGTTTTTTCCACTGAGTTTATATGACCAAATGCAACATTTCAACTATTGGCATATACAGTACTTCATCGTTTCCGAATTATAATTTACATCGATAAGAGCTACTGGAGGAAATTTAGAAGCACTTTTAGGTTGCATTAGACTTAGTGACGTTTAACAACAGAGAACAGACATCCAAGCTGGAGTGACTTCCGTGTGTAAATTTCTGTAACTGCATTTGAAGAAAACAAACCATCATTCCTCTGCATGAGCCAGAAATAGATAGCTTTAACCATTATTTTTACTGTTTTAATGCGTGTGTGTAATCATCTGATGTAAACAAAACAGTGGTTCGCGAGTAACAAAGTTGAGAAAACTGTACGCAAAGGAGGTTGTGACTAGCCCAAAAGCCCATAAAACAAATTGCAACGATTGTGGGATGCCACCTGGCTACCGTTTACCGCATCCAACGTTCACTCCTTGATGGACTACGTCCACGGAAGCCGGGAAGTGGCCGTCTACGGTCCGCTCGCACACCGAAGGTCATCAGATCAGTGAGAGACAAAGTAAGGCGAAATCCTATCAGATCGATCCGGATATTAGCCAAGGAAGCCGATATTTCAAAAACTACCATGCAGCGGTTGGGGAAAACGTGACGATCCATACAAAAAAACTTGAAGGTCCATACAAAAAACGTGACAAGGGGGAGGGGAGGTGGGCATGCTTGGCACGCTCCTCAGTGTGAAATGAGAGACACAGTTTCTAACACGCGCTCTCAGATTTTTAGTGGGAGGACTGTCCTCGTAATGCGTTCTTTCATTTACTCTCGCTCTGTGCTTTTGTCGTGCGATGGAGTGTGCATACACATAAAGGCAAGCACACGCAGCAAATGAAAAGGGAAAATTAAATCTCACTCTTTGATGCCGTGCGCAGTTCTGTGAGCACAGAACTGTGTACGCAGAACTGTGTTCTCAGTGATGAGCGCTGCGTATCGTGGCAACTGAGGTAAGGTCTATAGTACATTCGAACCTGCTAGGTACCCTTCACGGATGAAATGGAAAACTGAAAAAACAAATCTCTCACTGTTACTAGTCACGTGAACAGGCTTTTTTTATTTACTTGAGATACCGGCGTTCTTGTGCTGACTGGTTGATTTTAGATATTGCTTTTGTAAAAAGAAATAAATTTGCCTGTATTGGGATGCATGTGATCTGAAAATGGTTAGAAATCATTTAACGAGTATTTATTTTTTAACCTAAATAGATATAGGTAAGTTTTACGGTATTTCGATGCAATAATAGATTAGGACCAAATTGAATTTATAAACATAGTATTGATTCCGCTTCTCACAAAGTGTTGGATCATTCACACAAACCATCAACATAATCGGGTAAGGGGAACTCTTTTTTATGATACTGTCATTAATTTGCGTAGGCAACCCAACGCTTCGCGAAAAAAGCGTTTGCAAATATGGCTTAAAAGCGTTTGTAAATATATAGCTTAATGGAATTTTTGTTGTTGCTACTGATTTAGAATCCGTTTTTTAGCAGTACCCCACCTGTAGACTCTACCATAGACTAACTCTAAGACCAGTAGGTCCCATACAAAAACGATTTTTTTCTTGGCTCAGTCAGTACTAGAACATCGGTCCCAAGCTCGGTCCCAAGCTTAATAATGCGCCCCTAATGAACTCACACGAACACACTCTCACATATTCTGTCAAAATAACACAGCAAATCAAAACAATGGCGCAAGTATGTACAGCAAGGTGCGGGTTTCAAGGTGAACTTCGGACCAAGGGGTTCTACAACAGTAAACCAATTTCAAATCGCTAGTTGCATATTGATTGTTGACTCTTCGGTGTTACCCTGTAATCCGATGAATAACCATCTAATTATATTTGCTTGCGATATTAAGAATGGTAAATACTAATAATAAATGGGTGATTCGGGTGGTATTTCGTTTACATAGTATTAACTTTATTATTAAATTTAAAGCAACCCGTCACTTAATCCAAAAACATTGCATAATTGATAAAATTGCAAACATGCAATTATCGTCGCTGTATTCTTTGATCAGTAGAAAGTGATTACAAAAACTGAAGAATACATGGAAATAATGAAGGAGAAAAATAAATTATGGCAAAAATAATCTTCAATTTAAGGAATTCAACCAAGATTGAAATGAAGGGAAATTGAATGAAAAAAAATCGCATCGCATTTCAAATTGTATTGAAAGTAAACAGTTTTCAGAACATCGTTATCAGCTTTTACGAAAAGTATCTGCTCCAATGGTATTACACCAAGTGTCATCCACGGTTTTATGAGTATTTGTCCCAAGGAGTGGAAACAACGCTCTACGGAAACATTACTCTAAAACTACTATGAGAAGGGGTTTGTAAGACAAGATTTTAAAATTATTCTTAAACTAAATAGTCAACACTTACATGGAAATATTTGTTACTGAATCTTCCCCGCATAATCACAAAGCATTACTGGACCCTTTCTCTTATTGTTGACGGCCGTTTCGGTTGTTGTTACGACATTTACCCTTATAGTTGACAACTGTAAGCTAACAATCCCCTAAATATAGTTTTAACAATATGTCAGATGGTCAAATGCCAAAAAACAACATGCTGAATAGGCGGTTAAGTTAGGTAACCATAAAAAAAAAAATGACAATTTTCACGAACAAAATTTTTGCTCTACTGTATGCCATAAAGTTGGTAGATAATCCAGACCGAGTGCAGACAATAGAAAACCTTTCAATGACTATATGGCAAACATTAACCATATGTGTTAATGTAGAGGTTGTATGGTGAAAATAAGAATCAATTATTCGATAACAATAACATAAAATGTGATAATATATTTTACATTCGAAATATAGTTTTGACTATATAGCAAATTGTTTTTCGTTATGCGGGTCGTTTCCTTCTCCGATTCACTTTTGGATTTGTTTCCAAACTTCACTTCTTCAGTAGACAATTCCAGCTGTTGTTTTTCTCTCATAAGTCGAGCAGTTTTCAAAAATGTTGAGCCGTTGTCGGTCGTAAAAGCGTACACTAGTTTGATTATTTCAACCAATAAATTTTCCGCGGTGTTTCTTCCAAATCTTTAACCATCGCAAGGGTTCTCACTATAACCTTTCCATTCTCAATCAATTTTTATTCCCAAAATGCATCTTCGTTCACGGGATACAGTATCGGATTCCATGCAAAGCATTACAAAGCGAATTCCATGCATTATTTATTGTTCAAGATTATGAACTACTTCGCCTAAATCATCTAACTTTCGGTCCAACTTTACCCACACTTAATTAATTTTCTTCGTTTCACTCGTGACTACAGGTTTCTGTTCGATTGTAACAAGGCCGTGCTCATCAGCTATTTATTTGTGATTCAGCATAAGGTGCCTGGACAAAGTGTACGCTGTACTGCACTCTAACGGTTTTTCACAAGAATTACATAGTGGATTATTTTCTAGCACAGCACTAATGTTCCTTTTTTCACCTATGTAACTGAATTTTACAACTGATACAATTTCAAAACAGCAACATTCCACTTGGCACTGGGAAGAGCGCAGAAAATGCGCACAGAAACTGCGCGCAGAAACTGTGCGCAGACTTTCCTTTCTGCAAAGAGTAGCGAAGTATTCTCATTTCTCCCGCTCACACGGGTGTGCGTGTAAAGTTTATTTTCATATGAAAATGACTCACTCGATACGAGGCACACTCGCACTCTCGCTCTTTCGTATAATCTGGTGCAAGCAGCATTGCAAGTGTGGAGTTTTAGGTACGAAATGTGGCTGCGATTTTGCTCATTTTGAGCTTGAAGTGTAGCACAGGATTGAATACTGTGTGAGCGATGCCAAGCATGGAGGTGGGGTTAGAAAGTCAGTTTTTTCGTGACGTAATTGACGTTTCCCATGGAACTCGATGACTAACTCATACATTGAGAAGGTATGCTCTCGATTCCGTCCCCGTTTGGAGAAGGTGATCGAGAAAAATGGTGGACATATTGAGTAATGTAATCATGAAAGGCTTAGTCAACAATTCCCGAAATAAAATGATGAAGAAAACAAACTTATTTGAAACTGAAAATTATTCAACGGGCTCGGTTAAACATTTAGCTGAACTCACTCGGCATTTTTGTATTTAGCTTATAACTCGGCAGAAAATCGACCGATGCCGAGTCTCAGCATCACTTAAAACTGGAATATTAAACCGATTCTCGGCATTATTACACCGATTCTCGGCATCACTAGGAGCAGAGCACAAACGTTAACCATACTTCAACCGACCTCAGCTGCCTATCATGCCAAAATATCGGTTTAACAGTAGTGCAAGCCGGTTCGGTTCGGTTTTTTATCTGTCAATTGCCATGCGCCATATTGTTTTCATTCGCAAGTGAAGTAAGTCGTCTGTTGTTTGTGGAGCGGTGAAATAACATACATTTATTGGCACTACATCAATTAAATTGATAAAACCTCGTTAACAATTCTACGCCAATTCACCGGGTTCATGACTGCTTCTCTCCATCCTCGGTTGCGCCTCACGTTCTCCAAGTCTTGGCTTACCTGATCCGCCCATATTGCCTAAAGGTATGAAATATTCAATATTTCGATGAAAATCTAATCCACAATTTCGAGTATTTACGCACAATTTAACCGAAATCTCGGTAACGCCTTGTTCAGACTATAGAGTTATAACATGTTATAACGGTTGTCAAATAATTCCAACAAGAATTTCGTCATCAAGATAGGCTTATAACATGTTATAACTCTCCAATCTGAACAAGGCATAACCGTCATTTTTGTTTGTTTTGAATTTGACCCGTTATATCAGTTTACTCATGCCATGAATTTGACCCGTTATATCAGTTTATGCCGAGATTCCCAGCTAACTAAATGAGTTTTCAGTTTGACCCAAACCTAGATTATCGGTTAACATAATAGAGCCGAGATCGAAACCGAGAGGTCGGCTGTGCGGATCTCGGTTTCAGAAAGCCGACACTCGGCATATACCTAATTCGAAGTGTGTGAGCCGTGTTCTGGTGTTTTCTCACTAACTGTCACAGGACGCTTGAAAACATGGCTCACAGTAAAAGTCAATTTTTTTCTAGCGTGCACAGGCTCATTATTGGACGACCAACGGGCAAGTTAGACTATCAGAATAATAGGCGGCCATGAAAACATCTTGGCAGCTTGACACTGAATCCTAAAGGGTTTGTACGAGTTATTAGTACGAGACACTGAAGAAGTCTACACATTGTAGACGAAATACGCGTATCTGTCGAAGATAAGAAAAGGTAGTTGGAAAATGGAAAATACTAATTTTTCTTCTAATTTCTAGTTAGCTTGACACTATTACCACAATATTTAAGGAAGATTTTTATTGCTTGAAGTCGTTGTACTGCTCCCTGGTGTGGTGGATTCTGCTAGATTGCTTTACCGTCCGGTATCTACGATTCTATGTGCTCTTGTAGAGATCTGTTCCGTATGCCAAGTTACGAAAGTCATTGTCAGTTGATCGATCTGAAATCACTTCGGATTTGTCCAAACACATCTAGAGCGCTTTTTGTCGCAGACATCTCACAGTACCGAATCGAAAGTGGTTTCGTTTTGGAGCAGATCAATATCAACCTTAGGCATGCGCATTCTCCAAACAGATACAACATGGACAAATGAGTGTTTTTTTTAGTTGATACCACCATTGGAACTTTAGAAGTCAGTTGGTGTTGGTTTTAAGTAAATAAGGTGAAAAATACCTCGAACCTACACACTCAGATCATTTTACAGAAATCTGTAAAATTTTACCAAATTCTCAACAGCCGATATCCGGTAATTTTTTTTACAGATAACGGTAAAATTTCACCGAAATTTATTAGATTGGATTATCGACCCTTCAGCTGTAGAGAATTCAGTAAAATTTTACAGATTTCTATAAAAAAAATCTGTTCTATAAAAAAAATCAGAGTGTATTGAATTTTCATATTTTGGTGAAATAGGCGCTTTTCCGCAAACAAAACAGAAAAAATAGAGGTCAATATTTGTACTTGACCTTATTTTAAAAGAGGACTAGGCCATGAAAAGAAATCGTCTGATTTACCCTTATTCTAGCTCTGTATTGAATAGTACTCTGGGGATAGTTAAAGTCCCTATATAGAGATAAAAAATCTAAAAATTTCAGTTTAACTCAAAACATGGAATTTTTTTTGAGTTTTTGTGCTCCTGGGGCAGTGGGCAGCCATGTCAAACAACACCATCAGTTTGACAGTCGAATCTCCTGCCATCTTCTGTTGTCTAACCATGCTATTACCAAATACAAACTAAAATTACAATTTGTCTGTACTTGTACCCATTGCGCAATCATTAAATCTACGATAAGATAAAACTCTTTTATTTTCGGCCTCCGGCCAAACGCAAGGAAATTTTAGATAGCAACTCACCTTTGGTACATTATCAATCAACCATCGAAGCTTCACGGCCGAAAAGTATGGCGACATAGGCAATCCACATAGAGGTTTGAGGTAATTCTTGTTCCTCGTCTTATTGGGCACGGTATCCAGTAGTTGATCAACTGTGGTGGATGTTCGCATGTCTAACCACACAATAGCGTTGTACAACGGCTCTCCCGTTGTTTTATCCCACACAATTGTTGTTTCCCGTTGATTTGTTACACCGACTGCTACAATGGTCTTTGGATCACCACCAAGTTCTTGCAATTTTTCAATTGTCTTCTCGATACATTCCTCTACAACAGAAAGTATTTCTCTCGGATCTTGTTCTACCCAGCCTTCCTGGGGATACATTTGGCGTAACTCTTTCTGGTGGTAACACACAATATCACTGGTTTCCGCACGAAACAGAATGAATCGTGCGGAACTAGTTCCTTCGTCGATAGAACCAACTAAATCGCCAAACTTTTTTGTCTGAGCCATTTCGGATAGTAGGACTTTTTATTGGTTTGAAATTGTAATCAAGACAATTATTAAAGATCTTCAAAATGCGACTGCTTTCATCTGCTTTCAACACCGAATGATCTATAGACCAACTGATGGCAATTTAATAAAGCTGGGCTTATCTAATCTGTTTTCCTAGTGCTGTGCAGATATTCCGAGTTCATATTTTACTCAATGACGACTATGTAGACGTCATTGCATATTACTGACCTCTCACTGAACGTTTCCTTATTTTTCTAATAGCATAATACTAATTGTACTGATTAAAAGTTGAAAATGATAAGCAATATTATGAATCGTTTATCTTTATCATCTTCAGATTAATGACGTTTACTTCACTCATGAATGTGCACACATCGGGACATTTTTTTTATGTACACGCTATTTCTAAACAACCTAAATTTGAGTACGATGGACTCAAATTCGTCGGAGGTATGGCTACGCAAAAGTGAGTAAAGATTGTTAGGAGTAACACGTTGACAATGAGTAAACATCGATCGGAATCAAGCCGATGTTGACTGTTTGTCATCTTACCACTACGAACTATCTTTAGTCACTTTTGGGTAGCCATGGCCATACTGCCGACGAATTTGAGTCCATCGTACTCAAATTTGGGTTGTTTAGAAATAGCGTGTACACTCCCGTTCCATTCTACTCAGTGACTGAGACATACACTCCCGCGTCGCTTTACTCAATTTTTGAGTACAATTGTATGCTATCTCTTTTTCTCTCACGGAAATGTTACTCAATTTTCGTAAAAAGTGCATCTACTCAAAAATTGAGTTGATCCACTTATTAACGAAAATTGAGTAACATATCCGTGAGATAAGAAGAGACAGCATACAATTGTACTCAAAAATTGAGTAAAATGACGCGACAGTGTACACTCCCGCGGCACTTTACTCAATTTTTGAGTACAATTGTATGCTATCTCTTTTTCTCTCACGGAAATGTTACTCAATTTTCGTAAAAAGTGGATCTACTCAAAAATTGAATTGATCCACTTTTTAACGAAAATTGAGTAACATTTCCGTGAGAGAAAAAGAGATAGCATACAATTGTACTCAAAAATTGCGTAAAGTGGCGCGGGAGTGTATTATTCTTCACACGGAAATGTTACTCAATTTTCGTAGAAAAGTGAATCAACTCAAGTAGTCAACTTGAATATATCAACTTTTTACTAGAATTGAGTCTTGCTCTTAGCGCCGAAATTTTTACTCTTATTTCAGCGCCATTCTTCGCGCCACTTCGGTGGTTTGTTTGATTTGGTTTGCGTTTTCGGCGTACTATTCTTTCTATCACAAAGAAGTGTCCGCTATTGACACCAACATGATTTAAGAAATAACCGAAGTAGCGCAGTGGATGGTGCTGAAATAACAGTAAATTTTTTGGCGCAATGGGCAATAAAGGCTGGGCTACAATGGGGAGCGCAACGGCGCGTTGCGGCAGTTTTTGACATAAAATATATGGATTAACTGTCAAAAGCTGCCGCAACGCGCCGTTGCGCTCCTCATTGTAGCTGGGCCTTAACATTTTCGTGTGAGAAAAAGAGAAAGGAATACAATTCTACTCAGACACTGAGTAGCATGGAACGGAAGTGTGTGTACTCGAAATTTACAGTGCATGTCGTTTGACTCGCATACAAAAAAGTGTTCATAGCGCGTGTGTTAGTTGATAAAGATTGTTCAAATTAATAACCTTCGAAACAGTCCGTTCTATGGCTTCACTCTATAATCTGACATAGAAGTTGTTCTCTATTTGTCCTACAATGGTGCGGGTTTGGTTCATGGACAATGAAACTACAGATCAGCGCTTGGAACATCATCTAAATCCTCCGGAATACGTGTCACTAGAAGAACTCTTCAAAAACACTGGAGTTGAATATTTTGAAGTAAGCATTCCTTATATTCATTGTTGGGTATGTTAAATTTTCTGTTTCACTCTATCATATTTCGTTAGATTAAAGTTCCGACTTATGATTCTGATGGAACACTAGATATTATACGTAAGGTTCGAGGATACAATTATGAAGATGAGATAACCTGCTCTAAAGAATGTCTACCGGATTATGAAAACAAACTGAAGCATTTCTTCAAAGAGCACCTTCATACGGATGAAGAGATCCGTTTTGTTATTGATGGCTCCGGATATTTCGACGTTCGCAAGTAGGTTGGTCGTGACGGTTATTGAAATGAACATAATTTTTTGCGTACTATTTCAGTGGTAAAGATGATCGATGGATTCGCATTGAAGTTGTTGCTGGTGATATGATTGTGATCCCAGCTGGGATTTATCATCGGTTCACTTTAGACGTGAAGGTAATGTGTAATTTAACTGCAATGTAATGCAATTTTATGCTTTCTTACATCATCTACTACTTGTGTTTTAGAACTACATTCGGGCCAAACGTTATTTTGTAGGAGAACCGGTATGGTTACCATATAATCGTCCGTGTGATGATATGCAATGCCGGAAGGATTACCTACAAAAGCTGGGAGTTGGGTTCGTTGCATAGTTGAACGATAACTTCAGGATGTTTATATAATTTGTTTCTTTTCTTCAATCTACTTGTTTGATGTTGACACATAATGCAATAAAATAAATTAAATTTTTACGAGTTAATTTTACTGATTTTCTGCCGTGATGTCATATTTATAACATGTTTGCTGTGATTTCTTATGCTAGTGTAACAAATATGCAATTAATGTCAGTTTACTGTTCCCCCGAAAACTACCGCAGTTCGTTTCACAGAATGCTACTTTCCAGAAAGTTTTTCCCAAGAAATCCATTTGTATACATATATGTAATGTATGTAGGATAGCCACAATCCATTCTAGGACCTTGTCTTGTATGCAGCTCCACTTAATAGCAAGATCGATATGAGCAAGGAGAGATTGACCACTTCATCAATCGCCTTACCGTTATCAGTGTCGTGATAAAGAGAGCTGCGAGAGGCTATCTTCAGAGTTGCACGAATCAGACAATACCCGATCCAATGAATGTGTAAAAGTAGAAAAGAGAAAAGTGTTTGTCGGTAGCACAGAGAACAGACATTGATGTCCATATACCATTTCTTGAAAAACGTGTGTAAAAGCAAATATGGGCAGCCGGTATAAAAACCCGCATAATGAAAAACAATTTGCTATATAGTCAAAACCGAGGTCAAAACTGTATTTCGAATGTAAGACATATAGTAGCCTGGAACACGGACATATTAAAGAAAAAAATATTCGCTCCCCAACAATTTTTGGGAGACTTTTGGGTCTTATAATAACTGTGCAAAGTTTCAGCTCGATCAGTGAAACTATATTTTTGCGCTCGAGGTTTAAATTGTACATAGGATTTTGTATGGGAAAACATACCTTTACATAGAATAATATGGCGAGGTGACCCATTGCCATCTAAAAATAAGTGAACCAAATTTTCCTTTTTGTCCTAGAGGGTTTGAGCTGTTTAGTGGAATGCCTGTAACTAGAAATTAGAAGAAAAAATAGTATTCTCCATTTAATTCCAACTACCTTTGCTTATCTTCGAAAGATACGCGTATTTCGTCTACAATGTGCAGACTTCTTCAGTGTCTCGTACTAATAACTCGACTTACTAATAAGGTCGACTTGAAGAAGTCTGCACATTGTAGACGAAATACGCGTATCTTTCGAAGATAAGCAAAGGTAGTTGGAATTAAATGGAGAATATTAATTTTTCTTCTAATTTCTAGTCAAATTTTCCTCTTGGAACTTTTCTTTGAAGACCGCAATTGTGGAAAAAGTTATGAAGCTAAAACTGATTACAATCCTAACAACACTGCCGCATGGCCTGTAGCATGCTGCTGTCGGCGCGAAGCAACCACGTTGTTGTGGGGCGTTCACTAAGCATGAAGGAAAGTCCAGTTCCCTAGCGATTTGAAATTGGTTCACTGATGTAGAACCCCTTGGTCAGATGTACACCTTGAAGCCAGCACCTTGCTATACATATTTGCGCCTTTGTTTTGATTTGCTGTGTTATTTTGACAGAATATTTGAGAGTGAGTTCATTATTAGGGGCGCATTATTAAGCTTGGGACCGATGTGCTAGTACTGACTGAACCAAGAAAAAAATCGTATTTATATGGGACCTACTGGTCTTAGAGTTAGTCTATGGTAATACGAAAAAAAGAGAGGGTGTTTTGAGCGTGTAGGCTTTTTATTGTAAAACATTGACATGACAGATATCGCCTACCAGGAGGATTTTTTTTAATAATCATTTATTTGCACAGGCTCAATCGAATCAACTTTACAGAGTCAAGTTTTCATATTTATATACATGGGGGTGACCCCGGCGTAGTGGTTAACATCCATACCTCTCACGCCAAAGTCACGAGTTCGAATCTCACCCCGGACAAGTTACGAAAATACCCAAAAGGTATTTGAGTGACTACGACGGGAGATGAATCAGCCCAGGGCTGGAAATCTCGATAATATAGGAAAAAAATAAATAAAAAAAATATTTATATACATAAATTATCTTAAAACTAAAGTAAGGAGGATGGAACCGATTACTCGCGGCCGTCTCGATGTTAATAGGAATAACAATTTAATGGATGGGAAGATGGGTGGGAATTTTAAGTATGGTTTACATAAGCTATTTATTTTAAATTCTAAATTGTCAAAAAACTTGTAACTATACAACTTTTGGTTTTCTTTTGACTTGAACATTTTTGAGAAAGAAAAAAAAACACAAACACAGATAAAAAAAACTTATAGTTAACATACAGGTTAAACAATCTAAGGCTAATGATAGTCAAAAGCACATAAATGATTTTCATAAACTCCAGATCACGTACAACCAAAATATCTCGAGCCGGTACATTGGGTTGTCTACCTCGAGCCCGAAGGGAATCGTAAAGCTTAGATCTGACTCCACGATGCTCAGCACATGACCAAATAATGTGATCTGCGTCCTGGTAACCTTGTCCACATTCACAGAGATTGCTGTCGCTCAGCCCAACTCGATATGAATGAGCGTTCAAAGAATAATGATTGGACATGATGCGAGACATCACACGAATGAAGTCTCGTCCCACATCCATCCCCCTAAACCAAGATTTCTACGACACCTTTGGGATGATAGAATATTGTCATCGCCCCAAATCTCGTTTACTCCATTTATACTGCCAGCTTCCGAGTGACTGTTGACGAAAAATAGTAAAAAAAACCATTAAAGGCGATTTGTCGATCGTAAATATTGCCTTCTATAGCGCCCACCTTTACAAGCGAGTCCGCTCTCTGTTCTTCCGCTGGGTGTTCTTCCTAGCACAAAAATATTTTTTCTGAATCTCAACTATTTTTTCTCGATGTTTAAACAAGAAAAATCTAATCATTTTTATTTTCACAAACCGACATGCAGTTTCACAAAGTGACATTTATTTTCAGTAATGGGGGCTCCCGGCACTTAAAAACTTAACTTCCTTAACTTCCTTGCCCTGATATAAAGTGTTAAACTAACAGGATTATCGTACTGAATAAAATTAACAATTAACAATTACAAAAAAAAACGGCTCCCATTATGATATAAATGTCAACTTATGTACACTCGCACTTCACTTTTCTCAATTTTTGAGTACAATTTTACGCTATCTCTTTTTCTCTCACGGAAATATTACTCAATTTTGGTAAAAAGTGGATCTACTCAAAAATTGAGTTGATCCACTTTTAAACGAAAATTGAGTTACATTTTCGTGAGAGAAAAAGAGATAGCATACAATTGTACTCAAAAATTGAGTAAAATGATGCGGGAGTGTACACAGTGCAGCGAGAGTGTATGCTAGATATCAATGGTTGGTTCGTTGGTTTAGGTAGTCTGTTTTTTGTAGCGTGTTTCATGGTGAAACAGGATGGTGTTGTCTTGCATTCAATTTTTTTTCATAATATTTTGAAATTGTTTTTTCAATAGTTACATATGTCAGAATTAAAAACAAAATAACTGCCGGTCTAGCTGCCGGTATATTATTATATCTAGGATTTTTTTTCAGTAGGGCGTAACTAACAATGAGAGATTCTCTCCTCTCTCGCTCTCTTTCATTTATTACAGCACCATTATATAACTTTTGAGAGATTATTTAGTGCAGATAGAAACATATCAGTACTGGCTAGCATACTCTACAAATAGTTGAATGGAAAACGTAAAGCTGAATGGAATTTGAATTGAAAGAGAAAGTAATTAAAGAGAGTCTCTCAACTGCAGATTCGCCCTAATGAAAAAAAAAACCCTAGATATTTACTATCGAACAATGTTATAATCACATACCCCTATAATACCCTATTGAACAATGGGATGGGACCCATACAATGGTGATGATGAAATAACGCGAAGATAAAGCACTTAGAAGCTCCTGTATTTTCATGAGAAAATACGAGGAGTGCTTTACCGGCCTCAAGGAACGAATAGCCTCTATAGAACTGAGACTATCCGTGAAAATGAAGTATTGATCCGGTGTTAGTGAGGCAAAAATTTCTAGCGTAAAGTGTATTGCCGCTAATTCAGCGACATATACGGAACAAGGAGCTTGAGGTTTACGATTGGCGCTATAAATTTCATTAAATATTCCAAAGCCGGCTGACTCCTCTATCAATGATCCGTCAGTGAAGAATGATTTAGTGGAATCAACTTGGCCAAACTTTGCAGCAAATATTACCGGAGCAATCATAGGACGATGATGCTCTGGGATTCCATGAAGCTCCTGCTTCATGGATAAATCAAAATGAACCGAATTGTTGAAATCGGAGAAGCAAATACGATTGGAAATACCCTGTGTTACAAACAGGGGTGCCATTATGCCAGATTTATCTGGCACTGCCAGACTTTTTATCGACAAAAAGACAAAAAGAGAAACCCTGCAAAATGCCAGACTTTCTGAAATTAGAAAAGATTACAAAAAAGCGTCATTCAATCCAACTCTACTAAAGCGTTAAGTGATTTGCGTAACTGCTTATTTTATATCCACGCTTTTCATGCGCTCATATTATTTTCAGTGGTGAAAATAACAAATTAATGAACCTTGATGTATTAGTGTGAACAATCCTTACCCATTACGTTTTCACGTGTTTTTGACGTTTATTTTGTTGATTCGTTTGCGCACTCATGTCACTTTGTCATATTGAAGGTGGATTCCGCAAAATAACAAGTGCAACTATGTCGTGTGTAGTTTTCGTTCAATGAAAACGATTCGTAGCTATTTTATTCAAATAGGTAGTCCGTAAAATATTTGATCAAATAATGTTCAAAAATTTGGCATTGGTCAAATAATGTAATTCCACGCTGGTCTGTTACTGAAGTTTGCGAGTATACGAGTAAAAAATGACTAATTTTGGGACAAATGTACCCATTTTTTGATAGTATATGAAGCTGTCAAAAAATTGGTACTTTTGAAATCAATATAATGCATACTAAAGACCCATTTTTTATTTTCAATGTGAGACCAGAAGATGAGTATTTTTCTACCCATTCATGGATAAAATATATCTTAGCATTTTCCTGGCTCACTTTGTATAATTGAAAGTGCGCTGTTCGAAAACTAAAAAAAACTTCGTGGGATCCAGTTCACAAAAACGCGAAAAATATAGAAGAACTGAACGTTAAATTACAGACAGACGTTTAAGCAAGAGCAAAATTTATCGATAACTTTGTGTAAATTTTCAAATCTCTAGCAAGCGCTAGCGTAAGCAACTGTTGCTTCACAAACGCTATGTAGTTCACTTGGTCGAGGTGCCCACTGATGTGGTGAAGTTGCGGCATCTGCTAGCATGTCAAAATATCACTTCGTCGTTCGCCACATGCCACCCGATATTGACACGATGTTTTGACGTGCAATTATATGCCAGATAGCGTCTACAAAACTGACATATTTGCTTTTTGCTAAATGCTTATTGACATTTGGCGATTCCTTTCAAATTGACGGTTGCGGAAATTTACACAAGTCGAAATTCAAGCTTGAATGGCTGTGGTTAAATTAAACAACAATTGCTTCGAAAATCTGAGGAGGTACGTTGATAATTTAATATAATATTTCATATTCAGTTTTCATCAGTACACTGCCGTTCTACGCATAACTGTCCCATGTTGCTTTTGGTCAAATTGCAGCTTTTTCAACGTATGCTTAATTTTTTTGATATACTATTGGCTACAAACAAAAAATTATATACTTTGTTCTGAGTTTGTATAAAAAAAACATCCCAACATGTCCCATGTTGAAATTCTAGGCATAAAAGTCCCACTACGACATTTCTTAAGAGATCTTAGAAAACAAAATTGATTTAAGTATACAACATTCTATGTAGGAACAACTTGACACTCAGCATTGATAAGGGGCTTATATGTAAACATAAACAATGACTTTGACATGAAAACAATGACATTAAATTGTTTATATAAGCCGCCATTTGAATTTGATAGAATTGTGTTTTAAATGAGGATATGGTGATAAAAAATAATCAGAATCATTGTAGGAGCATAAACAATAATGCACATGGCATGTGTATTTGAAAACGTAAATTCTACGATTCTATGCCAACGATCCACCAATACATCATGTAGTGCGACTAATATGCCTAGAATTTTCTGCTGCAAGGCAAGATTCCTCGCATATCAGTCCCACTGCATATTTTATCTCGTATTTTACATACAAAAATAATCTTATTGTTTGTAATACCACAAATTACATCGAAACTCAGCGACATCTTCAAATTCCACTCATAAATTTGTGGGTTTTATCACGAATCTTACCAGCCCTACACAATAGTGACGCAAAACTTAAAACGCTTTTTTCTCAACTACAAATTTTGCAACATGGGACAGTTATGCGTAGAACGGCAGTACACTCAGCGAAATAAACTTTCTATATTCATAAGATTGAATTATAATTATTTGCTATAAGAAATCAGTATGAATTTCATAAATTTATCTTAGGGCATCTTCAGTGGCGGTCTATTTTTAGATCAACTTTATACCAGATTTGCATCAGCGAAACTTGAATAGAATTAGCTAAAAAAGACCAACTTTGCGTTCCCCGCACCGGTGTTGTATTTCTTGTTGTTGAATCCGCCAACACCTGTCATCCTGTCGATCATTCAACATCAGAGATCAGAAGCTTTTTTTTCAGAGATCGTAGATTTTTCACAAACATTTTGCCATTGATTGGTTTAACCATATTAATTCTTTCGTTTGGCTGAAGGTGAGTGTGTGAATGCATGCTTTTCATTGAAACGATATTAGATCATGCTGATTTGTAATTTGGCAGCGGATAAACAAGAATCTAAACGGAGAGAGCCACATCCTGGCTCCTGGATGCGTTACGGTCGTCAGAAGCTGTTTCAGGATTACTTTAGCGATACGCAAACCTACAACGAGAAGCACTTTCTGCGTTTTCGCATGCCAAGGGAGGTGTTGCTGGACATTGCGCAACAACTAGAGTCAACTAGAGGCTTCTGCAAAATTTATCTGTATGAGCTATTTGCAAGTGCTTATCATGACCAATCTACCAATAAACAGATTGTTGACTTTGAAGACTTCATTATTTTTCATTTGCAAGCAATCGAAATTCTATTCGGAATCTCTGAACCTCCACATTTCGATCTAGTCAGCGCTTTCCGGAAAATGCAGTGGCTGTACAAAAAACTAAGACAAGCATTCGTTATTTAGGAATGAAACGAAAAGGTAATTCACTGGCACCGGGAGCAACTAGAGGTAATTATTATTAGGCAACACAACTTTTTGTCCACCGCCAGCATCACACGCAGTAAACATGGCTACTTTTTGGCCCACAAATATATCTCAGAATATATTCAATAAAATTGAGTTATTGTTTAGTAAAAGTTGAAATTTTACTCAATAATTGATATTATCATGTAGCGTGTAGTGTTTTGGAACAGCAGTTTTTTTGTTTCAAATTGCTGCAAGAATAGATCAAAACATATACCAATTTTAAAATGATACAAAATAGATCCGGTATAAAACAAAATTTACAACACCGGTGCAGCGATGTTTTTGCGTTTGGTCTAAAAAAATAAATCCAATCCACGATTTATGAAATATGAGGTTGAAAAAATAATAATATGGAGCAACCGGGATTCGAACCTTGAACGTTGAGGTTATGGGTCCATTGACTTGCCCACTAGTATATAACAACACTTGTAATCAGGAAAGCTTAAAGGCGTACAAGACCAACGTCGGGTGAAACAAAATGCATTCATAAGTCAGCCGTATGAAATTCCATAGCATCGTTCATAAGTTCAACCTTATGAAATTCTTAAGATTATTTGGCTGAGTGTAGAATCGTACTTCTGAGTACGTGTCACTTCCGAAGCGTAAAACTCAAGCTTTCATCAAGTTGACGTCAACATTATTTAAATCTTATCGGATATATTCGGATATAGGAATCTCTCCCGATGATAACGATGTGCTGACCGCTTCAATGGACAACTTGAACGTCGCCGGAATATAGGCCAGTATCGACCTAAAAAGTAAAGAGGTTACGGAAGTTATTTCATTATTACCAAGCGGAATTTTGACAATTGATCTGCATGGAACGAAATGTCACCTTCACTTACGGAATAATGAACCGGAACATTTTTCCGAAAGTGAAAGTGACAGCTCCCATTAGTTTGCGTGGAAATCTTACAAATTCCAATTTTATTTTTCATTCTTTTTAGGTGGATACTGCTGCAGAAATTTCTTTCTGATTCTTTACTTTTCAGTTTCAGCACGGATACAAATTCCATTCATTTGTATCAAAAATATTCATCTTCAATTGCTATTTGACGGATGTTTTTAAAATAAATATAAATCATATTTCCTTCAAAAATAGTTATTTTAGAATAAAACGCCGAAATTTATTTGCTTTAAAAATTCCTTGCGAAGAACCGCCCGTGCAATCAATTATTCTGTTTGCGGGCCCCTGGTTACTCCAATGATAAACAAAAAAAGTGGTTCGAGCCATTTCGGCTGTGAAAGTTTTTTGCTAGCGTGTTTTTGTCGTTTTTTTTTTTACCAAAACCATGGATTCGAAAGGAGATGATGATGTCTTTTAAGAGGAGATGGATGAAGAAGGCGCCAACACAGTGGCGTTTGGAGTGTCCGAACATACTGTGACTGTGTGCTTGGGTATGTGATTAATTCATGTTTCATACTTCTATACCTAACCTAAATACGCAATGTTTCAGAAAACGGATATAGAATTGAGCTTCAAAAAAAAAAAAAAAATCGAGAGGAGAGAGATGGAGGACTTGATAGGCCATCCTTTCTTGACTGAGCGAACAAAATTGATTGTTGGGCTCATTCTTTGGAGGCAAGAACAGGTAAGATAGCCATTTTCAAGTGGAAAATGATCAAATAAGGGCCATGATCTGTTGCACCGTGGCGACATCACTATCTTCCATCTCTGTCTCTATTTTACCGCCAGTCCAAAACATCATCCTAGCATTTAGCGGATGAAGTAATTAATTATTTACACAGTTTTGTTGTGCAGCAGTCTATGAAGAATTAACATATTTTCAGGGCCTGCCGTCGGTGTCCACACCTCTAAAGCTGCCGAAAGCTCGAAGATAAATCGATTGGCAAACGTTAAACGCCAAGACTGTATGGCTCAGCACCTGATCAACTCGTCAGCAAAGGGAAATTTGATCACCGAGAGCTACCAGGGTACGAACATATTGACAAAGGCACAGAAAAAAAGCAATTACCCACATCGTTGTGGATGAATTCAAAGATCGTTTCGGCAAACTTACGCGAAATGAATTAGCACTCAGGGCCAGCTGAGCTTAAAGAGTTATTTCCTGCGGAGCCAGAGGTGAGTGTGTCCCCAAAAAAACGAACTTCATTTTACCCACAAATGTGTCTTGCTCAAAGTGCATTTTGTTTTGTCTTAGCATTCGATCGATAATATTTGGAATCATTCTTACAATAACATTCCCAAGTAACCAAGCAGCTGAAGTAGCATGCATTGTACATTTAACGCAAATATATAGCACTTTCCGCTTTAATTCAAACTTGATGATGCATTTAAAGTTTTCAAAGGTTGTATATTTGCTTAAAATGTGCAATGCATTCTGTTTCAGGAGCTTGGTTACTTGGATTGAGTCATTTTACAAAATTCTGAAATCTGGCTGATTGATGATATTGATGTTATCACTTCGCACTATAACTATCTCTTCCATCATAATTTATTATATAAAACGAGCGATCAGCTGCCAGAAACGTTTTGTAAAATACCCTACAAAATGCTAAAACACTACTCATATTCTGAGTGACTATTTGCTCGTTGGCACATGATTATATTTCAGTTAGCGAATGACATTCGTTAGTTGAAATGCATATGCAACGACAAAGAACTGTCAATGTGACAATAAACTGCATTTCAGTGCATTTGATATTGCCGTTTGACACTAATCTGACACTTACCTGCTTTTCAATTGGGAGACATTCCAACAAGCAAACTTCCAACTAAAAGACGTTCCGGTAAAGAACCTCCAACGTTCGAAATTTCAGTGTATTTCTTTTTCAACTTATTTTCAGTATACCTGGTATCAACCTGCTGTCAAAATTCAGGGAAATAAAAAAATCAAATTGGGAAGACTGGCAAGAGGTTGCCTTCACGACAGGAACTCGAACTACAAGTCCCAAAATCGTAGTGATCAAAATTTGGTTCTCAAAGCAGCGGAAAAATCTCGAGATCAAGTCCTTTTGTCTGAAGCAGCGCGTAAGTTGATTTTTTTTATCGCTAGATGGTTCAGCTGTATCACGTTTTTATGGCCAATTTCGATTTCATATCTGTCCGTACCTAAACGTAGAAACAAGGGAACCAAAGTTTCCTAAATAAAAATAGAGTCGTACATAAATATTATCTCTTGAGTTACTTCTCGCGTAACATGAGATAAGAGCCTAACTGATTTTAGTACACAAAGGTAGTTTTACTTCTGTAGGGCCTCTTACGTAAACCAGTACTGCCATCAGGTAGACCAATTCTTTCTATTGCCATTGATGGTGTTGGATTCCGTAGGCGGATGAAATAGGAAATAGGCCCAACAGTAGCAAAACTACCTTTACAAAATTAGTTTAGCATTTTATCTCATGTTGCTCTAGGCCTTATTGGAATATGATACGCTCAAGATGTTTAACGCACGTAATCTACCGATTTGAATTATATGTGACTGTATGGGCATCGAATTTAGTTAAAATTACAGCACTGGATTTCCTTTGAATAAGTCGGAAGCACTTGCACTAAACTCGCATATTTACCAGTTTCAGAATACGAGTAAATCAAACAGTGGATACGTCACCACGAAGACGAATGGGCCGTGAAGGAAAAGTGGTCAGCGACAACTGCTCATCGGCTACTTGAAATCTCGAAGCACAGTATCCGTTCGTGTTAGGATATACTCGAAGTTTTTCCAACACTTCGGCAGCCAGAAGGCTATCAGCTCATAAAGATTGATTTCAAATACAAATTCCCAAACAAGCACAATTTTCTCTTCGATCGATTTTCGGAAAAGTATCCTACCAATTTTGAATTGCGATGTAACAGATCCAACTGGCAAATCCATTTTGTCTATTCTGGATGCCGGTTTATTGAGAGAGGGTAAGGACAATTTTGAAATTAGTGACGTTTGCCAATATTTATAACTTTTTACTGCAGATTCGCAAGACTGGCTGACCGCATGTCTGATTGCTTATTTACTGCCATGCCCTATGTTGGCATCACGAGATCGCAGAAAGTGGAAACCAACTTATATGGACGTGCGAGAGAGTTTCGTGTTATGGGTTAAAGGCTTCGAAGACTTAGAAACAGAAATGCATGGTGCTTGTAACTTTCTTGCCTCTCATAATAGGGCCGCTAATTCCAGATCACAATGAAGTATGGCTCTTTTTTTGCAGCCTTGTAAAAATGTTGTACATTGTTCTTTTGGATAGTATTTCATACGAGCTAGTTAACGAGCTTCGATTGCTGATTGAATATCATCACAAGCAGTACATACAATTAATTGTTCAATGATACGCTTAAGCCTAAATTCCAAAATGTCCAATTATCCGACAGCGATTTTGAAAGGTGGGCCCTTACGATCCCATTGGGGAATGCGTTATGAATCGAAGCATAAGGAATCAAAACAATACAGTAAAATCAATCAAAATCGTAAAAATGTATGCAGCTCGTTATCAATTAAAGCAGGCATAAAATTTGCTTTTCATCTTTTCAAAAAATCGTTCATTACTGCAAGTACTGACTTGAACATAGCAAAATTGGAACATAAATACGACAGTTGAATTGATTTCACGGCTTGTTCCGTGCAAGGAGAATATGTTACGTATTTGTCAAGTTTTGAGAAAAACAGTGCAACCTAAAGTAAAGGCACAATCTTTTATTTACGATCAGGAATGATTCTAAATATTTATCAGATTAATGAAATAATTTTTAATGATCAAGAAGAATTGTTACTTATTTGTTCAATGTTTAATGCTGTTCAATGTTTAATGCTGCTGACTTTATCAGTCGCTTACAGTCATTTCTGATAGAAAAATGTTCCTCTTATAGCGTAATAAGCATCACCGAGTTTGAGACTAGGCCAATTAACATACATACTATCAACAATTCGTTTTACTTTAGAATATGTAACTATTACAATCTTAACAATATTTTACCTAACAGCGTTGTAAACTGACGTTACAATCACAAAATACATGTCTTAATTAAATATGTAATGTACATACTATTAACTCATATTTTTTTATGCTCACAAAATGTTATACATAAATTAAAGTTCTGACACATTCTATTTGATCATGTAATGCTCGCCAATGTAGCATTACACTAACACCTTAATTTATGCGAATTTGGTGTGTGCATAATGCGATAAAAAGATATCGTATAAATTAAGGTGATGTGATTAATTAATTAACCAAAATACTGCATGATGGAGATTGTTTCAGCATTTCAATTTATATAAAACATTTTGAGAATTACGAAAAATCAACATATAAATTTCCATTAAAAATTAAAAAAATAAAACATTTTTATTTTGAAATTATTGCATATTGGAGTCAAACGTTTCTATGTTTAAAACAAACGTGAGCACATCTTCGAAATTTAAATAATTATTTTTGTTTGAGGAGCTGTCAAACTGAGATAAACATATTAACGTTTGGTTTAAACATATGTCTGTTCACAGCAAACATGACATATTTTTCAACCAGCTTGACTTGTTAACTTGTTTCTAACAATGAATACTTTTGTTTCAACTCAATTAATTTTTGTGGACAGAACAAAGTGAGAATATGTTTGAGTTTACGTCAAATATTTTTATTTCAACAATACATTTTTCTGCGTGAGTGAACGGAATTTAACATGAGTTAGGTATATAGTTAGGTAATATAGAAAAAGAAATTTCTTTCGAACACGATAGCGACCTTATGTGCTAATGTGAAACCCCCGAACGAAACTTGGCATGCCTGAGAGGTTAAAGGGTTGTCGTTATGAATAAATACACAAATATAAAAACAAAAAAAAGATTTTTGTGAACTACTATGTTAGCATATTCTAATGCTAATTATTCAGTATCACAACTATAAACAAATCACGTAAAATCCGCAAATAAAAAACATTTTGAAAAATGGGTATTTCATACCCATTTCCCAAATAACAAACATTTAAAAAATGGGTAAAAAATACCCGAAAACCTGACGTACAAGCACTTTACCCAATAATGGGTAAAATTGTTTGACCCATTAAAGGCTGAGCTACAATGGGGAGCGCAGCGGCGCGGTGTGGCAGTTTTTGACAGTTAATCCATATATTTTATGTCAAAAACTGCGCGGCTGCGCTCCACATTGTAGCTCGGCCTTAAAGGGAACGTTCACTAATTATGTCACGCTGTAAGGGGGGAGGGGGGGTTTT
The DNA here is from genome assembly GCA_034211315.2 of Aedes japonicus. Taxonomy (NCBI): domain Eukaryota; kingdom Metazoa; phylum Arthropoda; class Insecta; order Diptera; family Culicidae; genus Aedes; species Aedes japonicus. The sequence continues at coordinate 31,144 of JASCZW010005918.1, read as the reverse complement.
GGAAAACGTGACGATCCATACAAAAAAATTTGAAGGTCCATACAAAAAACGTGACAAGGGGGGGAGGGGGGGTTGTAAAAAGTCAATTTTTGCGTGACGTAATTAATGAACGTTCCCAAAGGAGTTAAACTACTTAAGTTCGAAATGGGTTATATTTTACCCATTAATGGGTTCTGGCCGGTTACAGTGTATGTGACATGCCAGATTTTTTTCAAAAACTAATGGCAACCCTGGATGAGATCAACGTTTTTTTTTTCCCTCGTTTGCTTCCACACTTTTATCGCTGTTGCCTGTGCACAGAGCTTTTTTTGTGACGAAAATTGTAATTTTTGTTTGAATATTATCCGAAAATAATAAACTCAAAATGATAACAAACCTTGGAGAAACGTCGGCTTTGGTAAGTTATTTTGATGTATTAATATTTTCCAACAGTAGTTTGGTTGATTTGTGAAATGAAAAAAAAATGGCTTCTTTCCTCGAGCCCTATGGTATAGATTAATGTAGCTTCGAAAAACAAACTCAATGAACCGATAGGAATTAATCTGATAATTTATATGGCGTAGGTGCACGAAAAGCCTCCGCGGTTAGCTCAGCCGGTGGAGGCACAGCAACAAAGGATAGATTCTGGTTTCCTGGGGCATAGCGCGAGCTTCATGCGTTTAGTACAATCACCACGTAACTGCATTATCAAATTTTATTTTTGACGGCAGTTGGTTCATTTCGCCAGATTTTCTCTCAATTGTCTTAGTCAGACCAACTTTTGTTCAATGCTCAGCTAGTTAGTGTTTATATAAAGTCAACAAAAAAATCAAATAAAATAATTTTCATTGCATTTTTGTTTAGACTCAATCATACATTTCGAACTGCATCTAAAAATATCCTGTAAAGTATTGCAATTCTGTCTTTATAACACTAAGCGCAAGCATTTATTAGTTTCTATTCAGTTTTCTTTTCAAAATATATTTCGCAATGTTGTTTTAAAACAATTAAAGATATAGCAGGAGTAAAGGCAAATAGTACTCCGATTTCTTTTCTTCTATTAAAATATTATGACAAGGAGCAAGTTTAGTTGCAATTTTTCACAATAGAATGCTAGATAGCGATATATAATGGCATATCGTAGGGTAGGTAACGACTTAAACACCCCGAGACCATATTCCAAGCACGGGGTAAACGTTAACCTACAACGCTCATTTTTTGCAGTATGGTGCTTCACTAGATGGAGCACCATACTGCAAAAAATGCGCGTTATAGGTTAACGTTAATCCCGTGCTTGGAATAGGTGCTTAAGTCGTTACTTACCCTATATGATTTTGAAAGACGTCTGCATTGAGTATGTCCAATTATAATAATCCGTCCACAATATCACAAACATTCCGATTGGAGATAATGAAATCATTGATTGTACGTCATTTCCCGGAAAGTTCAAATCCCGGAAAACTTAATATTTAGCTAAAAAAAGTTTTTTCTATAAATTTATACAAAACCTTATTTCGTTTTATAAATATAACCTCATGATAATAACTATATGCTATATAATAAAAATAACAATTAGGATAATTGTTTGATCTGTTTATTTCCTATATATTCTGCAAAAGTAAGTAACAGGCCCATATTCAGCTTTTCTTTTTTTTTTCTTTACATCAAAATAGGTGATTATTTTATAGGTGATTCAACCTTCTTTTAAACATGAACTGTTCTTTCAAACACACTGGTCTATCCACCTCAGGCAAATATTTGCTCATTATACAGTGTACTATTTGCTTTTCTTTCACACACGTGATACCTGCAGTACCTTTTTGTCTTTTTTTCTTTTATTGGTGACCTTATATTATGGTCAGGATTAAAGCGTTTGTTTAATTACACCGAAGCAGTCACGTGGTCTTTTGGCATATCGGTTATAATGTTTAAGAATGTTTTAAATGAAATGACTAAAATTTAGCCTGAGAATGGCAATAGTGACGATCCACTTTTTCAAGTTCAAGATATTTGTGGTCCGGTATATTTATGGCCTCAGTATATTAAAAAAATTCTCACTTCAAAAACATTGTGTTACAACGAGCGTTTAAGATTGACCATATTTCTATGCGTGAATGGATATAGAGATCAGACAGGCTGGCTTGAGTTCATTATTTGAATTAAAGGTTCGGAGGATATTGTCGACAGGACTATCAAAAAGACGGAAAGGAAGGAGAGAAAGCTGCGAAAAGCCATAAAAGCCTATCTCAAAAGTGACCTTTCACAATTTGACCATGTTCAAGCATTGGCACTAATTTTACAGAATAAATAAAGTTTTTTTTTTCTACCTTGTTTCCAATAAATTTCAATACATAAGAATATAGATATACTTAAAAGCCACATTTTATTGTTTTATCAGTTGAAGATTTGAGAAAAAAAAAGAAAATTAACTTTTCCGGGAATTGATACATTCCGGGAAATGACGTACAATCGAAATCATTAGGTATAGAACCAAGTCTCCCTCTGTTGGTGCGAAAAAGATGAGCTTAGAAATCAACAGAAGCGTAAAGTTGCCAGAAGACACGAAATGCTTCCAGGCACGCTAATTTCACAAAATCCTTCAATCGTGTTTCAAGGTATAGATTGCACTTTAGGACGCTCAACTTGCTTGTTGCAGATGTGAGTTCCAGAAGTAGGATTGTTTGTCGAATGTGTAATGTTCACAAATTATTATAGTATATAAGACCTTCGGATTTTAATATCTTTAAGTAACACGTCTGGTTATCTCACTGTCTGCAATCAAAAGACCACGAACAATGCATTTATTCTTGCTTCAAACCTCTGTACAATGTTTCATCGATAGACTGAGCTCAGAAAGGGTTTTCCTCGATTGGTCGAACACTACAGTTCTTCCCACTAAAGATTTCACTGTATTTACATTTTAACTTTATATATATATATATATATATATATATATATATATATATATATATTTTTTTTTTTTTTTTTACTATTAACAATCAGATCATCATTTTTTTTATTTTATTTTTATTTTTCAGAACATAAATTTCACTCTGTTTAAGTTTATCTTTCTACTCGTAAGCATACATTTCAATTGTTCGAATCCATGTAAAATCATGAAAAAATGATCTTAACCTAATACGAAATCAAACCTATTCTCTAAAATGAATCCAGCTAAATATTCTATCTTTTAGTTGTTTTCTTCTTACGTAACCGTTCTTATTTATTCTCGCAAAATTGGTTTTATTTCTCGCGTGAATCCTAGGACCCAATGGTGGCACATAGTGTGCTTCATTGCTGCACAGAATTCTTTTGATTCGTCGAAGTTCGATCATCATTACGCATTGAGCTAGTAAAACTTCTCGTTACAATTGGACTGCGTCGCACGTATTTGAAACGCCTACAAACGCTATCATTTTCTGTCGGTTCGGCTGGAACATCTGGAAATCCGCGAAACTCTTCATCAGATTCACTCGCTACTCTGCGCCGTTTGTTTCTTTGAAGGGGAATATGAATTGTAGTTTTTGTTGGTCTCGGAGGAATAATACGTAGTTGATTCCGATGTGCTTTCAGTGTATACCTGCCAAAAGATATTTCGAAAACATTCAATGAAACTCTTTTGACATACTGCGCTTCAATCCACTTTTCAATGGAACGTTTATCATTATTCTTATATAATACTTTATCTCCCAAAGCCGTTCTCCATTCATTCTCTGTATTAGAAAGTGGTATTAGAGTTTCAAATCTATCGAAAATGCAGCTCCTATCCGGACTGGTGAAGACCACCCTGCCCAACTATTTGGCCGGATTGCCAATTCCAGAATGTATCGGTGGATGGTTCCGACTAGGATTCAAAGATTGGCTTTCGTTGATCCCATCCTCGTCGCCACTGTAATGTTCACAAATTATTATAGTATATAAGACCTTCGGATTTTTATATTTTTAAGTAACACGTCTGGTTATCTCACTGTCTGCAATCAAAAGACCACGAACAATGCATTTATTCTTGCTTCAAACCTCTGTACAATGTTTCATCGATAGACTGAGCTCAGAAAGGGTTTTCCTCGATTGGTCGAACACTACAGAATGTAGTTGTACATATTCAAAGATCACGGAAAAGAGTGCTTCGAGCGTCTAATTTGAACGGTTGCATTGATTCTTGCTTATTCACTATTTTGTTATCGGGCGTTATAACGCGTTATCAATTTTTTTTGACGCGAGTGATTGCACGCAGAGAAAATTTACCTCTTTGAATTAAAAAAAATAATTTTTGAAATGTTTTGTAACTTCAAATATTTTTATTTTTGAATTCATTACTTTTTTTTGTTGCTTCAACAATTTTGGTTGTTTCTAAAACCAAATGCTGAGAAAAAAAATTGTAGTTTCAACAAGCTATATTTTTGTGCTCAAAATTAATTTCAATAATTTGAAAAAAAAAAATTGTAGATTCAAAAACCAACAAATCCGTAACAATTACTGTCTTACAGTTGTCAGTGTATGTGGATGTTTTGCTGTGAATTGCTTTCTTGGTAAGAAATTTAAATTTCTGAATGGAATTTTATTTTAATGACTATTTTCTGAATCCTAGAGGGACTCTTTTCTGTTCACAGAAAAACAATACAGAAATATAGAAGGTTATCGAACGGCAGGAAATAGAAATGCATGTACGGAATAAATTCTTGTGGAGAACGACAGGTATGAATCTTGAAAAATCTAAGATTTTAAATGAATGATCTTTCATTCAACATTAAAGGGATTTCGATCGTTATCGTCAACAGAATCATTGGACAAGCTCACTACTTTGCTGCAGCTGGACTGCTTGTTTATTATTTTTTTTATTGATTTAAAATTAAACCAAATCAAAATCATTCAAATTATTCCGAAATAAAACATAATCTGGTTAAATTAACAATTAAAATATTTAAAGCAAAAAAACATTTTTTTAGTTTCAAAGAAATAAATTTGTGTTAGCAACAGTGTTTTTTTTGTTTTAAAAATATTATTTTTTGTAAATAAAAACAAATATTGTTAGTTCAACAAAATATATTTTTCTCTGCTTTTTTGACATATTTTTAAAACAACAATTTTCTGTGTTCAATCAATAAAGATTTATTTTTGTATTCAACAATAAAAATTATAAGCCGGGGAATAATAATTTTTATTGTTGTTTTTAATACAGAATATTATTGATATTAAAAAACTTTTCGCTGCGTTTGAGACAGTACAGAAAAAATCAACAAAACTGCTGCCAGGTAAATAACTTAAACATCCATAAGTTCATCATATTTATCGAATCACTGTCGATGCTTTTATGTCGGTTATAGCGCATTATTTTTACTTTATGTGAGCAGTTTTACATATGTGAGCACAGAAAAAAACAATAAAGCTGCTTCCCGGTGAGATCTGGTGGTTCGCCGGTGGTGGGGATTATATTATCGTTGCGACTGAAAACCGGAATAACCCACTGGCGCCAAATGGTTTTTCTCTCGTTCTTTACGATTGAATTGTGGCGCATTTAGTGCGCTGTACAGCGCATCTGATGTGCTACAAAGCGCACTAGATTCGACACTTTTTTGCCATTCTAAAAAGCAGTTATATTGATTTGCGCGAGTGATTTTTCCGGTTTTCAACTGCATCGAGAATAATTAGTTGTGATCCATAGTATTCCTTTGCCATACTCGCCGGGACGCTATATCTTAGAACACGTGAAACTTTCTCCTACTGTGTGATTAGCTGCAATGCAATAACTGAGTCGATCCAAATTGGCAGTCAAGCGTTAATATAAATCACACTTTGTGAGTGGTTTATATTTACTAGACAGCTAAGACAATGAGGGTTATTCCGAGAGTCGAAGTGACGTTTGTCACTTGGTGAAGTGAGAAAACTCACCTGCAGTGACGTGACTCTCCATTTGAATTACCCAGAAGAGTCACGTCACCGCAGGTGACTTTTCTCACTTCACCAAGTGACAAAAGTCACTTCGACTCTCGGAATAACCCTCAATAACTTTTAGTATGTTTTGAGAGAAATGGTTAAGCTCTTCAAACATCCAGGGACTACAATGATTTCACTTATATCTTTGTTCTTATGCCTTGTTCAGAATACAGAACTATAACATGTTATAACGGTTGTCAAATAATTCCAACAAGAAATTCGTCATCAAGATAGCATGAGCATGAGCATGAGCATATTGATCACCCGTGGTTTGCTACTTCGTTATTGATCGAGACCAGCTGAAATTGCACAGAGAACCAACAGAATGTCACCTGGGAGTAGTTAATCATTCTCAATGTGCAATTCCTGGTGGTCTCAGTTTTTGGATCAATACCGACGCTGGCCACGCCCGTGTAGATCAATTAGGGAAGGGAAGGAATGTTGGTTGGATACTTGTTGCTGCAAGAGGCCGTATATACTACTGCCCCCCACAAGTATCTCAGGGAAGGAGTTTGTTAGAGGGAAAGGGTTTGTTCGTAGGTCCATCTTGGTAAATGGTGATTATAAGTCCGTTTTTTAATTGTTTAGTCGTTTTCGATTTACTCTCCTATCAGCCGGCTGACTAGAGATGTGGAATGAACTTATTTAGGTTTGAATGCTAATTTGAACCAACAGTAACGATGCTATTGGGGACACGCGTGTGGTTTGTTTCAATGTAAAACACATATATTAGTTCACTTTGTTTGCGCTGTCTGTGGAATGCACGCTGCATGCAAGCAGAAATCAATTATATGATCCAAAGAAAACAATTTTTTTGTTATAAGTTATATTGTCCAATTGTGACACTATCTCCTCTTGCATTCGAATCCGGAACTACACTTTACTTCATTACTCTGAAACACAATTGATGATCGCACGCGGAGCTTTGAAGCGCATTGTATACACCAGAGCACGCGCGCTTAAGCAAATCAGATATCAACGAAAGCTACGGCTAGGATTACCTTCCGCGGAAGCTACCATTTGAACCATATTTTTATTCTTGTGAGTCTTACCGCGTCTTACCACTTTTTGTATGTCTTAAGCAAGCATCACACCAGCGATGCCACTGGCAATAATAAATGTACAATCAACCCCGCCGCCAGGAAACTCGGCCGAACTGGAGCAGAGTCTCACAAACCCGTCGCACAACCTGTCCACAGACGCCCCGACCCCACGTCAACCCCTCAAACCACGCTCCATGTATATGTTTTGAAAACTCTTTTGTAGTATACCAAACGGTCAAGACATTTTTTTGCAATTAATGGAATTTTCCCTACCGCACAATATCCGCTACGGGAGGTAAAACTATTCTGGTATAAAAAAAAAGAGTAAAAAAATACTTAGCTGTATTCCAATCAGTTCCGTATCCGATCAAAAAAGCCCGACCAGGCCACCAGCAACGAGCAAAACCCATCGCCACCAGCTGAATACTGCACGGGTAAGGTTAAATCCACACACTTTTCTCCATAATTACTAGTTGAACAAAATCACAGCACATTTTAAAACACGAAATCACCATTAATTAAATCCATCTAATTAATTTCAAAATGCTAGATAAAACTGTAAAATGACAGCTAGAGAAAAATCACGTCCAGTCAGAGCCAGAGCCTACTCTCAGGTCCTCTTCTTGCGCCTTAAAAATGGAACTAAAGAACTGGGAAAAGGAAAAAGTACAGGCTAACTGGAATAGTACCTCCAATGCCCGGCAATCCAAACTGTTCATTAATCCTAACGCTTTTCATACGCAAAAGTTACTTAAACTTTCGAAATACGACTTGAACACATACACTGGTTCGATAACAGGACATGGTCCGAGTACATATCACCTGAAAATCATCGGTAAACTTCATGAAGATAAATGCCGCTTTTGTGGATTAGAGTGAAAGCTCTTAGCATTTAATATGCGACTGTGTTGCACTTTTTAATAAACGATGCAGATTTTTTGAAAAGGGGCTCATTGAATCTCCCAATCAAGTAGTACACTTCATAAGAAATGTAGTACCTGCTTGGGAAAATTGCCTAATGCCGTAGTGGTAGTTACTCCAAATAGTAACTCACACACTCAGATTATTCTGCAGAAATCTGCAAAATTTCACCGAACTCTCAACAGCTGAACGCTCGGTAATCCAACTCTACAGATTTAGGTAAAATTCCACCGAAATTCGGTAAATTTTTTACAGATATCCGCGAAAATTCACCGAAATCCGCTAAATCGGACCACCGAGCGATCAGCTGTTGAGAACTCGGCAAAACTTCACAGACCTCTGCAAAAAATCTAAGTGTGTACCACTGCGATAATATGGCAAAAATAAAAAGGAGGACACGCCACAATAAATCAAATAAATGGTTACAGTGTCAATACGTCCCCAACAAGGAAATAAAAAACTTTTCAAATAAGAAATTTTACATTAAGAATTTAATTTTTATGATTATGATTATCGTTAGAACATATTGCTCAATTTCAATTTAAGCCCGGCCAGAATCACATTTTCAGGAAGATACATAACGATTTAAACTCGCAAATTAAATAACATTTATACAACTACAAGGAACTTTATGATTTCTCATAACAAACATGGATGTTTGTTTGCCATCCGGTTTCGCTCACATTTGAGTAACTTTAACTCTAAAACGTTAGAGCCGAACGTATCCACAATTGAGTTTCATTGTCACAACTCAATTTTGAGTAATCCCTGTTTTTTTTTTCATTTTTCGAAAAAAAAAAAGCTTATAAATTAATTAAGAAGAACAGATTTTTCTAAATTTTCCATAATTCATGTTTTTTTTTTCGACTAATGGCCCATTATATAGGGTAGGGAGCGGCTTCAACTCCCCGGGACCCCATCCCAAGCACGGGGTAAACTCCAACTTACAACGCGCATCCCTTGCAGCATAGTGCTTCATATAGTGAAGCATCATACTGCAAAAAAAAAAACGTAGTAGGTTAACGTTTACCCCCTGCTTGGAATAGGGTCCCGAGGAGCTGAAGCCGTTGCCTACCCTAGCTGGCAAGTAAAGACAAGAAGTATTTTTTGCCATTTTGACCGAAACTAATTTTAACAACTGCACCAGTATGGGTGAAATGTCAGTCTTCCTTGCGAAATAAACGAACGGAATATTATTCCACGAGAAAAAGGGACAGCCCCATTTAGTTTCCATGAGCAGGCGTTACTGGCGTTATGAAACCGTCTCAGTTTTCCTTACTTTTCTATTGCATAAGCCTAGTATGCAGCTGGCAGTAATTTCCAGTATGGGTGACATATCAGTTTTCCTTGCGGAAGAATCGAACAAGAAAACGTGACAGTCCCATTTAGAATACAAGGGCAGGCGTTACTAATGTTACGAAAACTTCTGTAGTTTGCCCTACTTTCCAGCTGCATACAAAGTAAGAAATTCCAACAGTAAACGCATTTCTTGACCATTACTAGTTCAATAGTAATGCACTCTACTTCAGAGCTGCACACTAGCAACAAGCAGTATGCAACTAGCGATTTGAAATTGGTTCACTGTTGTAGAACCCCTTGGTCCGAATTACACCTTGAAGCCAGCACCTTGCTATACATATTTGCGCCTTTGTTTTGATTTGCTGTGTTATTTTGACAGAATATTTGAGAGTGTGTTCGTGTGAGTTCATTATTAGGGGCGCATTATTAAGCTTGGGACCGAGCTTGGGACCGATGTGCTAGTACTGACTGAGCCAAGAAAAAAATCGTTTTTGTATGGGACCTACTGGTCTTAGAGTTAGTCTATGATACTAGCCTATACAAGGTAAATAGTTCCAACAGTAACAGCATTTCTTGACCAATACTTATCCTATGCAAATTTATCCGCATTGTAAAAATGGCAGTTTGCCAATAAACCCTTCATAGTCTGGTCTTGATTCATACGCCAGAAAGAGTTTCGATTTTTTTTTTGGTTTATCTGTAATGTAATATACTATTAAAAATCAACAGATCCATGTCAAGATAAAACGGCTTAGCTTTTTTAAGATATGTTCACGCATCAACAGTGGCAGCTATCTGCTCCATGTCGCCATTTAGATTTTAAATTAACTTCCGAAGCGCAAATTGACAACGACGTTATCCGACCCATTTTATATTATTGAAAAAAATAACATGTAGCTATCTTAAAATTGAGTTTGGCACAGTTTTCTTCTTATTTATTTGAATAAGAATTATTCATAAAATAAGATAACTCAGCATTTGACGTTTTAGATTTACTTATAAAATTGAGTTAAATTGACTCAATATTGAGTAAGTTAGGGTGAGTGCGTAGTGAGAATACTATGACAGCTGGCAATATACTTTACCTTATTTTCAAAGTACTTTGGTTTTTGTTTGCACGACGAGGGAACGGCATGAGCATAACAGATCTGTCAGCCCGTTTACTGATGAGTAGTGATCCTCATAGTAAGAGATATGCGGAAGCAGCCATTTTTGAGCCAATCGTGCAGCGAGAGATGTCAAATCTGAACCAATCGTGCAAATTTTGTACTGCGGCAAGTGTTATCAGCCTCTGTGAATTAAACACCGTTGCCAAATCGTTGAATGGAATTTCCGCATATCTCTTTCTATGAGGATCACTACTGATGAGTGCTCATTCGAAAGGGACCGTTATTAATTTTTGAAGAGGACACCGAAAAGAAAAAAAATATTTGTACCAACTGTTCCATCTTAGCATTCTTCTTTGTTTCTACACAGATACAAATTTGATAGTCAATTTTACCATTATTGGGGGTTAGGATGACTATAGCAGTATAGTGATTTTGAACCGACTATGATCATGGTCAAAACGACCTTAAAAAATAGTTGATCCAACATTTGCCATAATATCGGAATAGCCCTTGTTACCATGATCATAGTAAAAAATGCCATGTGCGTAGTGAATTCAACAATTTTCATGGTTATTGTAACCATTATTTGCAATAGCCATCCTAACCATTATTTAATTGTCGGTATAACGATACAATTTTTCTCAGAGTACTATCTGATGGAATAAAATGTTTGAAGCACCTCTTAGCCAGTGCAAAAAAAGAAACATTATCTGTTTTTCCGTGCTTCTGTTTCCAAAAAATACTCCGAGAAATGTCGTAACAACAAAAATTAAGGCCTCTAAATCACACACATAAGGTATAAACAAGAAATTCGTCATCAAGATAGGCTTATAACATGTCATAACTCTGTAGTCTGAACAAGGCATTAATTTTGTTTTTTGTTTCTGGCAACAAATAATTTATTTCTTCCAAATTTTGAAGACAATATCTAATATCCTGTTTTTGTTTTGTTTTGTTTTTCGTTATGGTTGTCTCTTTTCAGTCGTAACTACTTGTCTCTAAAATTGCCTATCAATCTTCTCCTATCCCTAGCCAATATACGAAAGCTAATGGGACAGCGGGGCCCGTTTGTGAAAGAGGCAGCATGCTATACGGATTAGTATGCACGAACGCTTAGGCTATGTATAGTAGGTTCTCACTCAGCTTAGGTGCAGATGTGGGTAGTTGCCTGTCATGGTGGGAGCGGATAAATAACAATAACAATATCGTATCCTAGGTGCTCCTGCAAAGTAATCAACATTTCAACCTTATATGCTATGATTTATATCTAATTGTGTTAATATTGTTTTTACCTTGTCTATTCAGTTTTTTTGCTTGCGTGTAACAATAACAGTTGATTCCTTAAAACATTTTTTTATTTATAGAGAGAATTGATCGAATTGATAGTAGATTGCAATGAGTTTTGTCTAAAATCATTATTTATTTTGTTGGACATTTCTTCAAGAGTCTCAACGTTCGAAATTCTATGTAATTCAGTAGTATCTAACCAGGGTGGTTGCTTCGAAATAATTTTCAGAACTTAGTTCTGAATCCTTTGAAGTGCTTTTTTCCTAGTACCACAAAAACTAGACCATGTTGGCACAGCGTAAAGTATGGCCGGTCTAAAAATTTGTTTGAATATTAGAAGTTTGTTCTTCAAACTAAGTTTGGATTTTCTGTTTGTACACATTTTGAGCATGAGCATGATTGACCGCCATCGGATGCTACTCCATTATTGCCAGATCAGCTGTATTTACACAAAGAACCAAAAGATGATGTTTGGGATTAACATACATCATCAATGTGTACAAACTGGTGACAAATTATAAAGCAATACCGGCGCCGGCCGTGCCCGAATGCTGGTCAAGTAGGGAACAGGAAGGAACGTGATATTCGCTTTGAAGGAAGCCGAGAAATTCTCTGCACTTCCACGAGAAATCACTGGGATGTTGAATAGCTGGGAGAAGGTTAGCAGCAGGGGTCGCTTTGGTTAACGATACGCTGTGACTGAAAAGAGACAAGAATAACGAAAAACAAATTGTCTTCAAAATTTGGTAGAAATAAATTATTTGTTGCCTGAAAAGAAACAAAATTAAGAACAAAGATATAAGTAGAATCCTTATAGCCCCCGGATGTTTAAAGAGCTTATCATATTTCTGAAAAGAACAAAGATATAAGTAGAATCCTTATAGTCCCCGGATGTTTAAAGAACTTAGCATATATCTGAAAAGATACTAAGAGTTGGTGTTGCGGGCCACCTGGTTGATTATAGTTGGACACTACTGACTCAAATAATCATTGAATGATAAAGTGAGAACATTTCATTGAATAAATGACTGTAATACTCAGTTGTTTATTAAGCTGAAGCCCATTAGAGATATATATTGTTTTATTACTCAGTCGGCTGTTCTACTTGATAGACCCTTAATCTTGAAATGTTACTGGTCTATACTTTTACTGTCACCCTTCATTGTTAGTGAGTTGTTTTGAAGGTTAGTTATTGGTTTGATCTATAAACAAATCATCTGAAAGCTTATTTCTCTTTATCTCTTCCGCTCAGCTACTCTCAATGTATGCTTCCCTAAGGAGTCCGGCAGGGATAACTGCATGCTAGTTTGTGATTTGAAAAGTGTCTAGATTCATGAACAAAAAATTCGGGTCTGATGCAGCATGGATCCAAACTTTGGATTTGGAAATTTGTGTCGCTTAACAAATCCTCAAACAAATTTGCAAAAGCATGTTGGCCAATATTTAGTGTCAACCACGTGTGCTCTATTCCAAGTTCCCCTACTTTCAGACTCACCTACAATTCAATTTACCCATTGAGTTGGACACATCACAATAGAAAATATTGTGATGGAGCACGGACGTTAGGTTACTAGATGTATGAAAAATCCATATTTGGCCAACACTCACCTATAAGAGCATATAAACATATTATATATTTATTACATTTGGCTTGAATGCCCTCAATGTGACATTTAAAAGTTAATGTTTGATCAAGTATCAGTCCAAAGTATTTTAGTGACCATAGTGACCATATGAATATCATTTGGTTAAAAATATGCAGCTCTAGGCTTGTGTGGGAATATTATAAGTTGAGTTTTGGAAGCATTAGGACAAATCTTCCAGTTGTGAAAATAATCTGTAAAAATGTTCAAGCTTTTTTGTAGCTTTCTGGATATGATTCCTTTAGCAGAAATGCCTGTGTCATCAGCAAAGAAGGGTGGTTCCCAGTTGTCTTCCGATTCATCTCATGGTCGCAGTCGGATTTTCCGTGACGGCACGCAACATTCTCCGGCGATTTTCTTCTTGTTTCGATGACATCACACCGATTGTTATGAAATTTAGCTCATGTAAACAATTAACTCAAAACTAGTTATACCCAGACCCACTGACAAAAAAGTTACACACGAATAAAAATGGTGCATTTATTTCGAGTACAGGCCTTAGTATTGGCCCAAGAATGCTGCCTTGAGGAACACCAGCTTTAACAGACAATTGATCAGATTTGGAATTCTGATAATTTACTTGCAAAGTTCTATCAATTAAGTACTTTTGAACTAATTTCATGATATAAAGCGGAAAATTGATTTTCTTCAGTTTCGCAATCAAACCTTCATCCCAAACACTGTCGAATGCTCCTTCAGATTTGTTTGAAAGAACTAATTTTTAACTCTCAAAAGTTGATGCGTAGGTGCATGCCCATGGCGAAATGCAAACTGTTCATCAGCAAAAATTGAGTTTGTATTGATGTGAAGCATCATTCTATTCAAAATTATTTTTTCAAAAAGCTTACTTAGCTTACATTATTACTGATTAGTCGGTAGCTAGAAGCTTCAGCCGGATTTTTGTCTGGTTTCAAAATAGGTATGACTTTTGCATTTTTCCATTTATGTGGAAAGTATGCCAGATGAAAACATCTGTTAAATAGTTTTACTAAGAAAGACAAGGTACTCTCAGGGAGTTCTTTGATGAGGATATATTTCATCATAACGTGGTGCTTTCATATTTTGAATTTTTTTAGTTATAGTTTTCAATTCTTCCAAATCAGTTGTCCAAGACTCATAAAAAAAATGTCTTAATATCAAAAAAAATTTTTTTCAAAATGCGTTTTTACCCTTCTTACATCAATAGAAGGGTATTAAGATCGCTTGAAAACTCGACTTTTTATCCGAGGCCCACAGGGCCGAGTGTCATATACCATTCGACTCAGCTCGACGAACTGAGCACATGTCTGTGTGTATGTATGTGTGTGTGTGTGTATGTGTGTGTGTGTGTGTGTGTGTGTGTGTGTGTGTGTGTGTGTGTGTGTGTGTGTGTGTTACAAATAATGTCACATCGGTTTCTCAGCCATCTGTGAACCGATTTCAGTTCTGTTGACGGCAAATGGAAGCTACAACATTCCCATAGAACGCTATTGATTTTTTTTTCATTCGGACATTTCGTTACGAAGATATGAACAAAACAGTACTTGAAGGCCTATTATAATAGTAATCAAACAGTTTAGTCTCCGATTACATACTGAGCTATTTGTGTACCAATATTAGTTTTGTTGGTGCCAAATCAAAGCTATAATATCTCCAAATAACTGGTCAAACTTTCATTATGATTGGATAATTCTTCATGAAGATATGACCAAAACAATACCTGAGAGCACATAATTGTGAGATGACAATATACTCGTTGCAGTGCAAAACCGAACAAGACCAATCACACCAATCGATGCCGCTTGCATTCTATTGTGTCGCATCTGGAGCGTTGTATAGCACATACAGCGGACTAGCCACACTATGCGACTGTATAGAATTAGAGCAGCATCGATTGGCTCGAGTGGCTGGTTTTCAACTGCACCGAGTATATTCGAAAATTACACAAAGTCTCCATTTACTATTTTCAACGAATATGTACTTATTAAGCATCTTGAATCCATATCGATAATCAAAATTGACACTTAGCATTGTCTAATAGTGCAATCTATGGACTGATTATATGAATTTTCTAATATTTATGTAATTTCTCCTCTTTTATAACTAGCATAAACAGGTTATTAAAAACTATTAATGGTTATATTTTAATCACATTGCTCAACAATACGTTCAGGATTGACAAATAGTTCACTTTATAAACTGAATGTATGGCATATTGAATATTTCTGAATCTTCTTGGAATTTCTGATGAAAATATGTATCCAGTACAATATTGCCCACATTTGAGTTTGTAATTCTGGTGAAGTGTAAGAAGGGTTCAGTCTCACCATCGGTGGATTAATGCGGGTTTTTAATTTATTTTTTTAAATTCCGCCATATGACTTTTCTAGCGGGATCATGTGTTCTTTGATATTGCCGACTCCGTATATTTTTCAGGCGGTTCAAGAGCTGAAGATCGTCATTAATTATAACTGAATCGAATTTAACCTCGCATGTTGGCACTCAAGCAGCTCTTGTCCTACCTATTGAAAAAGTCAGAGATTCAAGAGCATAAATAATATAATTTTTTGTTTGCAATGGAACATAAGAATCAAAGTAGACAGCCCTATGTTAGTTGCAAGTAGAACTGATGGAATTAGAAATGATTTCTTGAGATATTTCAAATGTTACTGGTAGGTGATCAGAACCGAAGTCAGCATGGGTAATTGGTTGTCTACAAAGTTGACATAAATCAGTTAGGACCAAATCAAGAGTTGAGGGATTTCTGGCTGAAGTGTGTCTGGCTGAATAGTGTAATAGCCTGCAGAACAATGATCCAATAGTATATTACCATTGGCATTACTTTGAGAATTATTCCTTGACCGGTGTTTTGCATTGAAAGCCAGTGGTCAGTGCATTGGAAAGGCAAATAGGCAGCTATAAAAGTAAATTGGCCTATTTTGTTTGAACTGAAACCCCCAAAGTTTCAAAAACATTGGTTTTAAATAAAGATAGAATGTGATGTTCGATACGCCTATGGACAATGATTGCAACGGCATCACCAGCTCCATTAAGACGATAATTGCGGTAGACAAAATAATTAGGATCTCTTTCGACCTTATGGGCAGGTTTGAGATAAGCCTCAGTTATAACAGCAATATGCAAGGTATGGACTCTTAAAAAAAAACTCATCCTCGTTATCTCTGATGGATCGAGCATTCCAATTCAACATATTTAATGACTTAAAATCCATTACTGAATTTCAATGTCATGACAATATTATTCAGGGTGGCCACAGACTCGGGAAAATCGGGAAATGCGGGAAAAATGCGGGAATCCAAAATCATCGGGAAATATGCGGGAAAAAAGCGGGAATTTCAAAAGTCATCGGGAATTTTTGTCACAGGGAAGGAACCATACTCACACCTTTTCCAAATGATTTGAGTAGCGCTTTTGTCATTTAATCGGTCCACCGATCTCATTGTTCAGCCTGTTCAAAACGTACCGCTTAGAGCATCTTCAGCGGTGGTCTATTTTAACATCTTTATAGTTGATTTGCATCAGCAAACTTAAAAAGAACCAGCTAAAACAGACCAACTTTGCGTTCCCCGCACCGGTGTAGTATTTCTTGTTGTTAAACCCACCAACACCTATAATCTTGTCAATCATACAATATCCATAGATCAGAAGTTTTGTTTTTTTCAGAGACCGAGGATTTTTCGCAAACTTTTTACCATGGATTGGTTTGAGTGGTGGTGAGTGTGTGAATGCATGCATCTCATTTGAACGATATTAGATAGTGCTGATAGTGATAGATAGAGTCACGCCAAGCTATGACAAGAAGCACTAGCTGCGACTTTTCAACATGCCAAAGGATATGATCCTAGACATTATGCAAATACTACAGTCAACTGATGACTTTTTCCAGCTGTTGCGGTGCAGCTGGATATGTTGGCCTTAGTGTTACATTGGTGCACTAGAGCTTAACGGATGTTGGCGTATGCTCAGCTAGTTCTCTCGACGGGGGTTGGTGACCCTGAGGAATTTTTGCAAATTTTTCCTTAAGACTTACGACCCGCAGTATTTACGCCCACAATATCGGAAAAGGCTAAGAAACTGATAGACAAAAATTATCTCCCAAAAGTTTGATTTTTTTTGTAAATTCAGTGCACTTACAAACTCAGGGGACTTATCAGAAGCTCGGAATACTTTTTAGATTTGACTTAGACTTTCCCGAGGCTTAGCTATTTTCCCTGATGTCAAAGGAACATACCATAAAATCAGGGAGCTTTCCAGAAATTAAGGGTTCTTCCTAGAAGTTCAGATCACTTTCCTGAAATTCAGATTGTTTAGTAGAAATTCAGGAAATTGTCCACAAATTCAAGGAGCTTACCACGAGTTCAGGGAAGTTTCAAAAAGTAAAGAGTTCTTCACAGAAGTTCAGGTAACTATTCAGAAATTCAGGGGGCTTCCAGAAGTTAACAAAACTTATCAGATTATTTTGGGTATTTTCTCAGAAGTTCATAGAACTACTCAAGATGTTCAGGGAACTTCCCAAAAATTCAAGGAAAATTAGAGAACTTCCAATAGAGAACAGTCAAGAAATTCATGAAGATTTTCAACAGTTTGCTGATCTTCCTAGAGGTTTAGTGAACTTCTTAGAATTTCATGAAACTTGCTAGACATATACAGAACTTCTTAGAAGTTCAACGAACATGTAGGAGGTCAAGGGTTTCTCATGAATTCAAAAAACTTCTCAGAACTTCAGGAAATGCTTACAAAGATCATGGAACTCCCCCAAAGATCAGGAAACTTTCCAAAGCAAACATCTCAGACGTTCAGGGAACGTCCCAGAAATTTAGAAAATTTCCCAGAAGTTCGGGAAACTTTCCAGAAGCTCGTAAAAACTCCCGGATGCTCAGGGGACTTTTCAGGAAATTTCTCAGTAGTCCTGCTATCTTCCAAGAATTTCCAAAAACTTTTCCCAAGCTCGGGGAACTTTCCAGAATTTCAGAAAACGTCCCAGATAAACAGGAAACTGGATTTTTTTAGCATTCGTAAAGTTTAGAAAACATTCAAAGGATTTTTCCATAAGTTTGGGGAGCTTCCTAGAACTTCAGGGATCTTTCCAGGTGATCGAGAAACTTTCCAATCGTTTCGAAAACATCCCAAAAGTTCAGGGTATTTAAGTTTTAAGAAGAACTTAAACTTCTTACTACTCGATAATTTTTCGAACCCAACCAAAACGAGAATAAAGAAATCAACTACTTTTTAATCAATTTCATAGAATTTCCACCTATTCACAATATTGGAGATCATAAAAAGTTCTTGTACGGTTCAACAACATCTCGGTAATGCTAACTATTCCTCAGAAATTCCACGGCTACCAAGATTTTTTTTTTCAATTTCTCGTAAGTTATTTATATATGTGAGATATTTTGCTTTATATCACAGAATATTTACCTGCTGGAAGTTAAAAGAACTTCTGGGAAGCGAAATCTTATCTTCTAAGTTCCCGCCATTTCCAGAAAGTTGTTCCTATTCCATGGATGATCAGCAAACTTTTTGGAAGTTCATCCAGGTTTACAGAAACGTTAATAATGTTTCGGCAATTCAATGAACTTCTCTAAAGTTCCACCATTTCTCTTCTCGAAAGACAGCGAGCTAACATCATGATTATCTGGAAACTTTCAATTATTTTATTCAACTGCCGAGAAGTTTAATCAACTTCTGGCATGTTCATTATAGATATTTTCTCCCAATCTTTATAGCTATTCTGAAGTTCATTAAATTAATTTTTTAAAGAGTGCGTTCAGTAAGAAACTTAGCTTATATAAGTTCTGAAATGATGCAAAATAGATCCTGTATAAAACAAACTTTACAAACATCGGTGCAACGATGTTTTTGCATTTGATCTAAACAAATAAACCTCGATTTGAACCACCGTTGAAGATGCCCTTAGAAGATCTGGCTACACAGCTGTAACAGGTGAGGCCAGAAATGAACTTATCTTTCATGTGGTGGCGAATGTATTTGAAGTTTGGCGAATTGCGTTTGTAAGGTTGTTAACACATGGTGAAAGAAGCATTTGGGCAGCTGTGCTCAATGCCGTCTGACGTTGTTTGTCGGATTCCAGATAAAAGAAAATGGTTTGGACAAATTTAGCTAGAACCAAGAAGGAGCTACCAAATTTGACAACATTTGTTGAAAATTGGCTCATCCTGTCGCACAAAAAGGCGTATTTTAAATAAATGGAAAGTGTCTGGTGGTAAATCAAACTGGAAAAAGTTTGGGAGCTCAGAGATTTAGCTACTAGTGCTTTATATTAACTCATCTCAACAGTCGGGAAAATAAGGCAAAAATGCGGGAAAAATTCGGGAAAAATGCGGGAATTTTTATATTAAGATTGTGTGGCCACCCTGATTATTGGCAAATTTAATACCAGTTTGGATAGCATCACACGTGGAATTAGTTTTCAGCATTTCGGTATCATATCGAGTAACGATTGCTGTAAAAATTATAATTTAGGAGCGGAAATGCTACCTTAACCAAATTCATCAGAATTCCCGTGGGAATTTTGGTTTTGGTTTCTACCCGTTGTAACGGCAGGTTAGATAGGCCTCTGAACATTGTTAATACGTTTAGGTAAGAATGTAGGGTTTGCAAATTGAACCCTGTTGGTGCTTGAAGGTATCGAAATAGTATTTGTCCTCGTTGAGCGTTTGAAGCAACAGTTACGGATGGAAAAACCTGTCCGTTGGTCTACCGATGGTTTAGTAGGAATTTGTTATTCGCTGATCGATGTTACCAGCTGCAGAATGAATTGAAGCTGGTCGTGAACGTGTATTGTTTTCTACCTGACGTTTAGTACGTGACTGCAATTGCTTTGCGAGTCTTGCACTCCCAAAAATGATATATGGTTTTCACCACAATTTGAACATTCATATTTTTGTGGATCTTTCTTCACAGGACAGTCGTCTTTAGTGTGTGAAAACTTACCACAATTCATGCATTCATGCATTCACCAATATGGCAATGCTTTGTTCCGTGACCCCATCCATGGCACTTACGGCACTTGGGTGAGGTTCTGAAAATTTCCTCCAGTTTTCTTGAAATGTTCCCACTTCACTCGGATATGGAGCAAAAGGCGTGATTTTTCTAAAGCCTTAAGGTTATTAAGTTTACTTGACTTGAAGTGAACTAGAAATAAATCGTTTGAAATCCCTTTACGACAATCGCCAGGACGGGATTTCATTTTCATTTTAGTTACTTGGACTGGGCTAATTCCAAGTAATTTTGTCAATTCGCTTTTGATCTCTTCCAGGGATTCACCACGGGGCAGACCTTTCAAGACAACATTAAAAAGACGTTCAACTTTGGTGCTTTACTTGTTAAAAAGGTGGCTCTTCTGAGTAAGATACCCAAGAACACGTTTGAATTCGTCTAAAGTTTCAGCAAGCAAACACCTCGTCTGGAAATTTGAAGGGAATATTTCACATCTTTAAGCATGAACATCCGAAATTGGTACCACAATAGGGGGAACTTTTTCCTTTCTCAATCGAGAAAGTTTTATTCAAGTTGATGGATCACGCTCATTATTTGTGAGTAAATAAATTTGATTACTCACAATTATTTGATTGAAGGCGAATCAATAGATTGCCCTTTGCGTTTACGTTTGTTTGCAATAGTGGTAGAAATAATTACTCCAAATCATCGTCCAAGCAGATAACTATAAAAACCCGAAGGACCTTAGAGGAATTTTACATGGCGATATCCAAGCCGGGTTACCCGAAGGCCTAAACAAGGATCGAAAAGGACTAAGAGGAAATCTATTAATTGTAGTTAGTATTTTGCACTGAAATGTGCTGTTTAAAATTTTGTGAAGCGTTGTAACGGTTTAGGCAGCAATAGCACTTCCTTCAACAAATAGAAAATATAACCGGACGTCATGAGTGCTCAATGCAGACCGATAAAGGAGATTGTTAGTTTATAGTTGTCAACTATAAGGGTAAATGTCGAAAGAATAACGGAAACGATAGTCAATAATAAGTCAACTGGTCCAGGAATGGTTTATAATTATGCGGGTATAATTGTGATGAGATAATGAGACGAGTTTTCATTGTCATAAATTGTTCGGGTTTCATCCAGAAAAGTGTTGGGATTTTATACAGAAAAACTTCTTCACAGCAGCCTTTTACAAGTAGCAGCTCGAAGCTGATATTTATTAACTTTAATTAGCAACATAATATAGGTTACATGTAGGGATCTTACAATTTTAGTATCTCCTCTTCCTCTTGCAGGCAATCGGCGTAATAGATAGGCTTCCAGTTAATTACTAAATTTTGTTTTAGATTAATGCGTGTATGGTTTTTTTTGTTAAGATAATTCGGTACTAACCAAGCTTTAATAGTCCAATTAATCATTTTCAACGTGCCGTCTGTTTTGTCTGAGTTTACCCAATGTGGACGGTTCCTTAAATGAGCGTTATTTTATTAAATAAGTGTCGCCCAAATAAAAAAAAACTTTGGTACAAATATTAATTTACTCACTTCCGATAGTTTTAAAAATAGTTCACTACTTTGATAACTTTAGATTTCAAAATAGTTGTAGAAATTAGTTTTAGAATTCAAGAGAAAAACAAAATGCGTCTTTTTACTCGTGACTTGCTTCTAATTCAATTCACCTGCATGACGTTGTCAGCATGACAGATATTACGACCTAAGGTTAAAAAGCCGGCGATCCTCCGTGGACGTCTCTATTGTCGCAGCTGCCCAGTTGTGTTGTACGCAACAAATGTCCGACCTGTAAACCTGATCCTGAATAGTAGGCTGGATCTGGATTACCATCCTGAATCTCTAGTACCGCTAGCTTGGCAGTTGCACGCTTAAATAATCCGCTTTTGGTTCGCACCATAGCCTGACGAATTCGGCCGTCACTAGACTCCAACGACTCCACATTCCCAAGCCTTTCGACGATCACCTTCGATGACGTACACCAAGTCGCCCTTCTTTAACGGTTGTGGTTCTTTAAACCATTTCGTTCGCTTATTGATGGTATGAAGGTATTCGCGTATCCAGCGCTGCTACATATCATCTGCTAATTACCGGGAAAGTTTGTACGAGTCTCGAAGCGCTTGAGCAACGTTCGTGGGCTTTACACTATCCTTAGGTTCAATAGGTGTCGTTCCTCGTAGGAAATGATTTGGAGTGATTGCAGCTTCAGGAGCACTTTGAGGACGAACATCAGGTGACGAATATTTATCATATATTCTTCCTCGCAGAGTATGATTAGAAAATTCTCATCGGACAGTTTGCTCCCGTCGTTCAATGCTGCCATTACCTGCTTGCATATTGTGTAACCAGCATTTCATGCTGCTCTTTATTGCTCACAGTTTCGATTCCATGGTGGGTGACAAACATCTTCGCTAATGTTTTTTGTTGATCTGAACCATACACAGTCCAACCCAGAATGGAACGGACCGGAATCTGCTCGCCAGCTGCACCAACTCTAGACTCCAAAGGTGCGAAAAGGTGCAGAAAACTGCTTCGGAAGCCTCTCATATAACATGACACACTTCACAGACTGAACTACAAAAGACTGAAGAAATGACGGAACGCCTTATTAAACTTGTAAACGTAACATTGACTAATAAAATAACAAATAGACAATTGAAAGAAACAGACGAAAGGACTCAACATTCTCAACCGTGACTTCTTCCGAGTCATTTGCTCACAGCGTCTTCTTGGACATGTTCCGTGTACTGCTGGTAAAATGATTCGAAAGGATTTACGCAACGTTATCATCAAAGGCCTGGTGTAGAAGTTTCTACTCTATTCAGTGTCCCGCCAGTAAATCTTAAAAATAAAAACAAAACAAGATTCATGAACACCATAAGGCGAATCATGAAATTGATAAGAATGATTTAATAAAATCCTAACGATTAACTGAGAAAAACATAGTTGAAGAAGGACCTTATGGAAATAATACAGTGGGCTTCCACATTTTCAAAGTTTACTTCAGATATGACATGTCTGACCATGTTCTTCTCTGTGAATTTTCAAAAGCCGATTTTATAATGTTTTTTTTTTTGCCGGAGTGTAAAAAGGTCGCAGTAGACTGTAAAGGCTTTCCCACAATAGATACGTTCGCGTTCATTTGACGTAAATTTGACAGAAAACCCATGGGAAAACAGTCAAATTCACGAAACAACATCCGCAACGTATCAATTGTGGGCAAGTCTTAAGGAGAGTACCAAAAAGTTGTTATAAACATTCAAAAATTGAAATATAATTACATTAATACAATTCGCAAATTTTCCAAACCAATGTATTTTATTACAGCTGAAATATCAACTAAACTAAAAAATAATCAGATTGTTGATTTCGGTCATATGATCGTACTTTAGCCTTTATATACCGTCCATCAAGTTCTGCACAGCGTTTTTGTGCGCTTCCTTGAAGTCTGATATGTTGAGGACCAAAGCACCTGCTTTTTTTAGGTTCCGCTTGACGATTGCCCATTAGCGTTCGATCGGTCGCAGTACGATGCAGTTTGGTGGATTGATACCTTTTTCAACAAAACCATTATTGTTTTCATCCGATAGCACCCGATTCGATAAATTTCATCATTCTTTATTTTGTGTAAACAGTTGTCGCAGTCGTCGCAACAGTCGTATCTTCAATTGGAACACTATCCAACCGATGCAACCGATCTGGGGTTTTGCGGTTCCGGCAGTGTTCTGGAATCTTCTTTCACGTACGTTTCATACAGCTTTCGCGCCCTCATTTTGGCACGACACTTCTAGATTGCTAGATGCTTTGGTGCTTTCTGCTTCCGGTATGTCTTCAAATAATTTATTTTCTTATCCGTTTATCCCGATGCTGGTCCTGTATTTCTTGACCAAATCACGACAAAAGGGTGATTTTTTCTCCAAAATATAATCGACGACTTTTTGGTCCAATTGGGGATTGCTGGAACCAGGTTATTCATCGAGTTCTAGGCAAATCCTGTAGGGTGTACTGCTCACAATACTTTTCAACCACTCGTTTTACACGTGTTTGATGCACTTTGACCTTTTTGACAATCTGATTGGACGTTACATCCTTTACAGTACACCAAGTGTGCAGAATTTTCTTTCGTTTTTTAAGTTCAATCCGCGACATTTTGCAAAAACATTGTGATAGTAAAAAGAAACGAACCGAAATATAGGCTTTTTGACATGTGAACAAAACAACGAATACACGCTAAAATAATATACACTAGTTGAACTAGTTACGTATCAAATGTTTATAATTACTTTTCGATGCATCCCTTAATAACACAACTTCTGTTTTGTCCACAGGATATCCATTCTCGAAGAATAATGGATATAAATTGTTCTAATCGTTGGAATAATTTCTTACTCCTAACACGCAATCAAACAAGGTCGCACCTGCCGTTCGAAACTCACAACTGGACAAACTCGGATAACACAGCCGATATGGAGACGTCTTGTGTTGAAACAAACGCCACAATTGTCTGTTCGACAATGTCTGATCATTGTGACAACGCACAGCTCAAGAAGCGACAGAGGTTACATATGAGCAAACATATCCTACTTATAGATTTTCTAGAAGATTTGGATACAGATTGGGAAATAACGACACAGTATGAATACCAACACTATGTCGATGAATCCTCGGGAAACTTCCAACATAGCATGAATGTATCAGAAGAAATTGACGATAACATACTAAGTGATATTGCTATGGGGCCAACCGATGATGAGGATGAATATGTTATACAAGCTAAAAAATACGCTGATTTGTTGTTTACAAGATGCAGGCGAACGTTGAACTATCTGGAAACATTAAAAACCGATGAATGGGAAATTGCAACGCTGTCGGATCTCAATTCGAATGAATCCTCCCGCCAATTAGAGTCGAAAACTGATCATGATATGTTTAATTCAGAAAATGGGAGCTGTCTGTCAGAGCAAAAGACTATCGGCAAAATCACAAAGCGGCCAAAAAACACGGGCTTTGCCCGTAGCCTGGATGAAGAATTCCAGCGTGTTTCCGTAGAAAATGATGACTTGATAATTCCATCTTCGAGCATAGAATCTGAAAATGATGAAGAGAACGAACCGCCAATATGCCTCCATATAAAACAGATAGAAGATTGCAGTGTGCAAGTTGGATGTAGAAATTTCAATGAAGAAAAAACGGTATTATAATGTCTTAGCTTCTATGAGTGTATTAATTATTATTGTTATTATTGATTGATCATTAGGTGACTGATCAGAACTTGGCTACTGGAACAGAAGCCGTATCTCCGGATGACCCTTTGGGGTTCCAGCATTTAACCTGGCAGGAGTCCAACTCGTCTTCTGACGCATCTGTGTCAGCCTCCACTTCACAATGGGATGTTACGCAACAAGTAGCCTCCCCTGTGCCAACGATGCCACAAGCTTTGAAAAAGCATAGATGTTTTGCAGGTATTTTTCATTTTTATCGCTGAGAAACACAAACTGAACGAATTATTCCATTGCACAGTGCTAAACATATAATGTAAACAAAGTTTGGACTTCAGTTTCAGGAAGTACCCATTCAAATAAGTAGAACCCTATTTGAGAATTGAAAATGTAGGTAGGGTTGGGAACGGCTTAAGCACCCCAAGACCCTATTCCAAGCACGGGGTAAACGTTCACCTACATCGCTCATTTACTGCAGTATGGTGCTTCACTACATGGAGCACCATACTGCAAAAAATGAGCGTTGTAGGTTAACGTTTACCCTGTGCTTGGAATAGGGTCTTGGGGTGCTTAAGTCCTTTCCTACCCTAGTTGTTGAAATTTTGTTTTGCCATCATCAGTATTTTTGCTCACTCTTTGGTTTTGGATGGCAATATCCCGTAAATTATTATGTATTTCTCAATGCAATTTTCAGACAAGATATTCTTTACACTATAATTTAAAACTGTTGTGAACGTGTCAAGGCCCGATTTATATATTTTCAGGGTGCAATAATAGCTCAAAAAATCAACTTTTTTCATTTTTGACCATGCCTCATTTTTGACAAATTCTCAACATAAGCACTAAAACGTTTCTTGAACACTGCAATAACCTAAGTGGTGATCACGGTCTCTAATTACAACGGTTGTCAAAAACGCCGGTACTGATCTATAAATAGAATTAGTGAATTGATGTACATTGAAGATGAACCTACTCACAAGTTCCATCTATGTGGTTCTCTGTGCAATGTGTAATTTCTGTTCTGATCTAGTTAGTAAAGGAGTAGCAAATACGATATTTGCTGCACGGTCACGGTTTTTTTTTTACAATGTTTTGTGTACTAGTGTGAAGAATATTTTGTATGAAACTGCATTGTGAAATACATAATAGTTTACGACGGATCTATAACATTCCCCAGTAATGTATACCAAGTTAGTTGTAATGTTAAAGAATGACCACAAATTACTTTTCAATTTAAAAAAAATCAATACAGAGCTAAAATAATCTCGGCAAGCCTCCAACAGTAAAGATACGGGGGCGGCGCAACCCCCTTCAGTGCTTTACATTTCCCCCAAATATTATTGTTTTTTTTTTAAAGATTTTGAAGACCACGATTTAGATTTGACGATTGTTATAAACCTTAATAAAACTGTCAATGTTTCTGTAGCTAGTTGACCATAATCGGACAGTGATTGTAATCATATTCTCCAGTCAAACACTAAAATTGTTCTTCTAATTAGTAAGCCGGGCACATTAAGTAATAGGTATATCATTTTGATTCCTTGTCGAACGTTCGAGTGTGATAGTTCTCTTAATAGTTAGCTCCGCAATCGAGTACGCTTTGGTTTTTGCCTTTTTTTTCCCACGATCGTGGTTTTTTTTGCTGTATTTAAGCTAGTGCAACAGCTGGTCAAAAAGTGCCACAGTGCGACGTTCGGACGAAGGAAGTGGCCTTTACAGGCGAGCCTTGTGAAGGACCATTCAACGACCCGTCATCGACACCGAAAGTCAGAAAAAGATTGTTCTCCCCCACGACGGCAATCATCATCATCATCAACGGTACCATCACCTCATCATCACCGCACCATTTCATCGCGTCGGTCGAGGCTTTGTTCCCCACGCAGGCTTTTCAATAGCCTGTGTACAGACCGGCAAGTAGCAGCCGCACCATACCAAATTGCCAAACAATAGGTAAACATTTCGTTTTATTTCCACTTTGCTCCACTACTGACTGACGATAGAGGATAATCCCCCTAGCAGGCAGAAGTACCTTTCCGGTAAACATTATTTAATTATTTTTTTTTTATATTTTTTTTTTGTATTTATATTTATTTATTTATTTTTTGGGTTGAATTTTTTCTGGCTGATTAATCCTCCCGGATAACACAAAACCTTTCTCATTATATATTAGTATTACATATATAGGTATATATATAAATATTCTTTTTTTTTTTTTTTTGGTTATAGGGAATCATTTTTTCATATTATTGATCAATCCACCTATAAGTGGATGTCATTTTCTAAATTTTGGATTTATTTTTCTCTGTGATAGGAGTTGTGTATGTGGATTTTTTTTGAGCATGTTTTAGGTTAATATAATCGCATCAATAAAATAAATCCTTATTGTGTCCTACATTTTTATATTATTTATATATATTTTTTTTTTGAATTTATTTACATTACATTGAATTTATTCCTTAAATTGAATTGAGCACAATTATTTAATTATCCTCGTGGGCGTTCTAAGTCCCCACGATGGATAAAAATAATCCGAGCCGGGGCTCGGAGGAGTTTGATAGTTCGGATGATGATATTCCTCCCATTCTGTTACCTTTTCCCCATTTACCATTAATGGAGACAGAAAAGGGTTCGGAGCCAACACCAACTGAAGCACCTTCTGGTTCATCCTCCTCCGAGCTTCCCCGCCGGAAAGCTTATCCAGCCGGATCTAAAGGTCCTTTTCTGGTTTTTTTTCGGCCCAAAAGTAAACCTTTGAACAAATTCCAAATCGAGAAAGATCTGGCAAAGTCGTTTCGGAGCATTCAAGATATAACCTCTCCCAGTCGCAGTAAGCTTCGCATCACTCTAAGTGATCGTGAAGAAGCAAACAGGATTGTTGCCTCAGAGCTGTTTTCTTTAGAATACCATGTGTATCTTCCCTCGCACGTAGTAGAAATAGCCGGAGTGGTCACCGAACCGTTTTTGACGTGCGCTGATATCAAGTCCCATGGAACTGGTGGGTTCAAAAATCGTGCCGTTCCATCAGTTCAGGTACTTGATGTCAGGCAAATGAACCATGTGTCATCCGATGGCACAAAAAAGCCCTCAAACTCGTTTCGTGTTATCTTTTCTGGAGCTGCCCTGCCGAATTTCCTCGTGTTGGGGAAGCTTCGTTTACCTGTTCGCCTCTATGTACCGACGGTCATGCACTGTGACAAGTGCCAGCAGTTGGGTCATACTGCACCTTACTGCTGTAACAAAGCACGATGCGGCAAATGCGGTGAGCAACATGTGGAGGGTCCCTGCAGTACGGACCCCAAGTGTATATGCTGTGGGGAAGCTCCACATGATCTCGCTGTATGCCCGAAGTATATAGAGCGGGAGTAACACCAAATTCGTTCGCTGCAGCAGCGGTCGAAGCGGTCTTATGCAGAGATTCTTAAAAAGATCCCACCGGCCGCTGTTCCACCAGCCCAACCAGACAACAATATATTTTCTTCCCTGCCCATAGATGATCAGGGCTCAGACTTTGAAGATGCTGAGGAGTACTCTGTTGTTCAGACGGGAGCGAAGAGAAAGCGCGCTACAGCAAGACGTCAACGGCACCGTCAGCAAGCATCTCAAAACGCGCTGACTGTAGAACAGGCTCCTCACCCTCCTCTGAACAATTTAAGAAGTGGTGGCAATACAAAAAAAGTTTCTCCTCCAGGTTTTAAACCACTGGCTGGTGACTTTCCGCCACTTCCGGGAACATCTAAAACCCCAGTTGTTCCAGTTTTTTGCCCAGAACGCCAACTACCAAGGCATCCGGAATCTCGACCGTGTCAAGTCGAAGACTCCGAAAAAATGTCTCTTTCTGGGATTGTGGAATTCATCTTCACCATTTTCGAGGTCTCACTGACAACGAGGAACCTCATCAACATGATCCTTACATTTGTAAAACCTCTTCTAAAGAAACTGTCTTCAAAATGGCCTCTTCTTGATTCAATCATATCTTTCGATGGATAATTTATCCAATGAGGTCGGGGATATGATCGAAGTACTACAATGGAACAGTAGAAGTATTTTAAAAAATTTGGACGCTTTTAAGTTTTTAGTTCACAAATCGCATTGTGACGTATTTGCTCTCTGTGAAACATGGCTCTCTTCTGATAAAGATTTCTCTTTCCACGATTTTAACATTATTCGGCAGGATCGAGGGGACTCATATGGAGGGGTGCTATTGGGGGTTAATAAGCTCCACTCTTTATAGAATTGATCTCCCCTCGATGACAGGCCCTGAAGTAGTCGCATGCCAAGTGACTATTCGAGGCAAAAGTTTTAGTATAGCCAGCATATACCTGCCGCCGAATACGGCAATATCCCGCAGGGATCTTTCGACTATTTGCCTCGCAATGCCAGAGCCACGGTTGATCTTAGGGGATTTTAATTCTCACGGTACAGCCTGGGGGTCACCGTACAACGACAACCGTTCTGCATTGATACTAGACCTCATGGACTACTTCAACTTGACTATTTTGAATACTGGGGAAGTAACACGCGTGGCTCCACCTCCAAACCCTGGAAGCAAATTAGACCTCTCAATCTGTTCGAATTCACTATCATTGGATTGCACGTGGAAAGTGATTCAAGATCCCCATGGTAGTGATCAACTGCCTATCAAAATTTCAATCACCAATGGTTCGTGTCAATCTCGCTCGATCGACATTGCGTACCTCACGAAATGCATAGACTGGGGTAAATTCGCTGAAGCGATCATCGATGGCGAGCAATCGGTCGAAGTCCTTCCTCCGTTGGAAGAGTATCGGTTTTTATCCGGGTTAATCCTCAAATGTGCGATCGACGCACAGCGCAGACCGGTACCAGGATCAACAATTCGCCGACGTTCGCCCACGCCGTGGTGGGACGACGAATGTACTGAAGTCTACCGTGAAAAATCCGTCGCGTTTAAAGCATATCGGAAGCATAAAGAGCGTAAGTTTAAGAGCCTCGCCAAAGCCAAAAAACGCGGATATTGGCGTCACTTCGTCGAAGGGCTATCGCGTGAGACGTCGATGAGAACTCTTTGGACCGTCGGGAGAAGAATGCGAAATGCGTCGTCGGTGAATGAAGACAAGGAAAGCTCTTCCCAGTGGGTCTACGCGTTCGCTAAGAAAGTGTGCCCAGATTCGGTTCCGGTGCAACGAATTGCTCGCGATACTCAAACCAATCGTAACGAATTGGATGCGCCCTTTTCTATGCTCGAATTCTCACTTGCTCTTCTTTCATGCAACAATTCTGCGCCAGGAATGGATAAAATCAAGTTTAACTTGTTGAAAAACCTCCCAGACGTCGTAAAGAGGCGCTTGCTGAACTTATTTAATCAGTTCCTGGAGTGCAATATTGTTCCGGATGAATGGAGGCAGGTTAGAGTTATAGCTATACAAAAACCCGGGAAAGCCGCGTCGGATTACAACTCTTATCGTCCAATTGCGATGTTGTCGTGTATACGGAAGCTGCTAGAGAAGATGATTCTCCATCGGCTCGACAAATGGATTGAATCTAATGGCTTTCTATCTCATACTCAATTTGGTTTCCGCAGAGGCAAAGGAACGAGCGATTGTCTTGCGCTGCTTTCAACGGAAATACAGCTGACCTATGCCCAAAATGAGCAAATGGGTTCAGTTTTCATGGAAATTAAGGGGGCTTTTGATTCAGTTTGTGTAGACGTCCTTTCAGACAAATTCCACGAGTGTGGCCTTTCCTATTACTAAACAACTA